>JAMQGT020012390.1:0-250435 GCA_024447675.2 Pterophyllum scalare | reverse complement strand
CTGTACATGCTCATACTGTTCATGTTCATATTTTTCAGTTGGTCAACATTTCTAAAAAAAACTTTTTTTTGTATTGGTCTTAAGTAATATTCTAATTTTCTGAGATACTGAATTTGGGGTTTTCATTAGTTAATCATATAGTCATCAAAATTAAAAGAAATAAACATTTGAAATATCAGTCTCTGTGCAATGAATGAATATAATACATCGTATACTGTTGAGTACAATGGTGTGCACTACTACGTGAAGTGGAAGGCTACGCTTTGTATAAGTGAATAAAGGCAGAGCCTCCCTGTCTCTGTGTGTGTGCCTGTGTTCCGGCCAGAGCAGGGCAGTGTGGCTACCAGTAAACAAAGAATAATTTTTCCTGCTTCGTGTGTACTTGATGAGTAAGTCAGTACTCTTGTGAAGATGTCTACACAAGCTATAGATGCTGAGGGAGAACCAAGAACCTATCGTGCGAACGAGAGACCCGCTGCAGATGAGCCAACATATACAATATATACAAGTTTAACTTTTTGAATGGAATTACAGAAATAATCAACTTTTTCATGATATTCTACTTTTATGACCAACACCTGTGTAGTGACCAACTCAGAACTTATGCCTACCTGTCGTAATCACCAGCTGATTCAGGAGGCTCGACGAGACTGAGATACTGCCGCTCACACGCACACTGAGTGCCTTTATCCTGTTAAAGATGCTACCCCGCAGTTAATTGCAGGTGCGCCATCGCGCAGCGTAACAAGGGCGAGCGAGTGAGTAATCAAAAGAGCGAGCAGGCCCGGCCACACAGTGTTAGATAGTTAAGTTGTCATGGATTGTATACCCATTAATCCCGTGGGGTCTGAGTCATCAGCAGTGACCCCAACCCTAATCCTAATGTTAACTTTAACCCTAGGGAATCAGAATATACCATTTTTTAAAATTAAATTCTTTCCCCAAGTCTAAACAACAAGGTGCAAGGATACATACACCACTTTGCAAAAGCCTTGAACCACCCCTTATTTCTTTAACTTTGGCTTCCAAGGAGCCAGATTTTCTCATAATTTTTCATAGTGGTTTTGATCAATAGTCCTTCAGACAGATCTGCTTAAAAAGTAACATCCATTTTTTTTCATTTTGTTTTTTATACACTGCTCAAAAAGAATAAGGGAACACTTAAACAACACAATATAACTCCAAGTAAATCAAACTTCTGTGAAATCAAACTGTCCACTTAGGAAGCAACACTGACTGACAATCAATTTCACATGCTGTTGTGCAAATGGAATAGACAACAGGTGGAAATTATTGCCAATTAGCAAGATACACTCAATAAAGGAGTGGTTCTGCAGGTGGGGACCACAGACCACTTCTCAGTACCTATGCTTTCTGGCTGTTGTTTTGGTCACTTTTGAATGTTAGTGGTGCTTTCACACTCGTGGTAGCATGAGACGGACTCTACTGAGTGTTATTGAGTGTTTCCTTTATTCTTTTGAGCAGTGTACATTGTTTCTCATACACGCTCAGGCTGATGAAAAAGAAGGCTATTGGTATTTTGGCTATGGGTATTTCCAAGGCATGACTTTACAGGTGCATAAATGGAGGTGTAAAACAGCATAAATGATAATAATCCCAAAGGACACCTGGTGAGATGCAACAGTGCTTAATAGCTTACTTTTTTATAATCTAATATTGTTTATTGTGTTTAAATAACTGGATAAATCTTAATAATAAAATAAAATAAAAAGATTTTATGATGATGGAAAGGAAAGATTGCTGCAGTGTACTAAGCCCCAGATGTTTCAAGAGCTTAATGCATCTGGTGGTGCTTATAGTGTGTCATTCTATCATGGGTGTGCACAAGGCTGAGAGGGAATATGCGTGCTTTAATCACAAAAACGGGATTTTATTTTCTGGCAAGATGCTAAGACAAACAAGAAGAAAAAAAGAAGCATATGTATATGTTTGTGCTGACTATGTACTGTCAGGTAGTGGAGTAGCTTATGCTTCGTTATGCATAGTTCAGGGTGTAATGAGTGGATTTGTATGTGGACAGAGACCGATATGAAATATTTTAACATGTTTCTGTGTAAGGAAACAAGCTCAAAGATTTGTTCAGCAAAGAAAACAGCATTCTCTAAGGAGCCTCCACTGACCGCCATCCTCTGTGCTTTTACTTGCCATTTACCCGCCGCTTGCATCCAATTAAGTCTGAGATTCAGACTCTGATGTCACTGTAGGTGTGTGTGTGTGTGTGTGTGTGTGTGTGTGTGCAATCAAGCTGTTCAGTATCTCCATCTAGACTTCATTAGACAGCGATTTCTAATTTGCATTGAATGCTGGCCAGACTGATGCTTCTAGTTAATGTCATCTTGCTCAATTATATTTATATGCTTCCTGTATTACAATGGGATATTAAAATCTTTGGTAGCACCGTGTATGTGTCTGTGTGTACAGCTGTGTGTGCAGCCCAGTCATGACCACTGCAACCAGTAATGACTTCTTGTGACAAAATACATTCATCAGGGTGCTGAACTCAAGGCCAATCGGGCAGCTAATGAAGCCTGCGGCGTAACAAGGATTCGAGTAACAGTGACAAACTCTCAGGGCTACTGACCTTGACAACTTTATTCTGGCTCGGGCTGCTTTCACATACACACTCCCAGCTCAGAAGACTCTCTCTCAAGGCAGAAAGCAGGTGTCAAGGAGATCTCCTCTTGCCATCTGGTTCAGTTGATATCATGGTTGCCCCTAAAGGTCCAGCTCTAGCTGGCATGTATATCTATGTCCTCTGACCTATGTTGATATTTAATTCAATTCAATTTTATTTATATAGCGCCAAATCACAACAAACAGCCACCTCAAGGCGCTTTGTATTGTGGGTAAAGACCCTACAATAACACTAGAGAAAACCCAACAGTCAAAACGACCCCCTATGAGCAAGCACTTGGCGATGGTGGGAAGGAAAAACTCCCTTTTAACAGGAAGAAACCTCCAGCAGAACCAGGCTCAGGGAGGGGAAGTCATCTGCTGCGACCAGTTGGGGCTGAAGGGAGAGAGACAGGACAAAAGACATGCTGTGGAGGAGAGGCAGAGATTAATAATAGAGCCAGAGATTAATAATGTCAACTTGAGAAGCGCACACAAGGCATCTACGGAAACCGCTCCTATGAGGTAACCTGGGGTGCATGCAGCCCGCAACGTTGTAATTAACCTGTTTAGTCCTTGTGCATTTCCGGCTACTTTATATCAGTCAGATAATAACAATCAGGAATAATAACAGCATCAATAAAAGGACTCACAAATGTCAGCAAACTCCTGGAGGGAGACTGCTGAAACTATCGGAATGGATGTGAGGGAATGAAGAAAGTGAAAAAACAGGGACAAATATGTTTGCAGCCAAAAAACTGAGCACAAAGAGTGAGGAACAAAAAAACACCAGCACACAACCACAATGTAATTAACACACACAATCCAGCTACACATGCATAAATACGGACATGAGGTCGGACACTTCCGTAGGTTGTGTACAGAGGCCGCAAAGACCCTGCAAGTCTAATTAGGAGCATCTAACCAAGCTAGCTCCAAAACAGAAGCAGCTTCAGGTGGTGGAGAACATCAGGATGCAGCTGGATTTGACCTTTGATTCCTTTAAAGAGTTTGTTTTTGTCAAACACCACATGTAGGTGTTGTTAATCTACTGCACTGACGCTGAAGTTTATTTGGAGTTTATTGTAGAATTTATTGAGATTTGGAGTTCATATTTTTCTTTGTTTCTCCCTGTTGATGTTCATGTGTGTCCTTAATGTTACACACATTTAGCATGTAGTGCTGCTGTCTGTGAACAGTTGGTTGTTGAATATATTTCTTTAAAGGGTACCTGATTAAGTATGAAAATACTAAAACTAATACTGAAGCTAACTAAAACTAAGCATAAAACCAAAAATAAAAACAAATGAAAAAGAGCAAAACCACTCTGAAAACTAATTAAAACTAACTGAATTAGAGAAAGAAAGCAAAAAGTAACTAAAACTAAACTATAATGTGAAATCCAAAACTATTATAACCCCGGTATGATGCAGGCCAGTCAAGTTCGTCCACACCAAACTCACTCATCCATGTCTTTATGGACCTGCTTTGTGCAGTGATGTGCAGTCATGTCGGAACAGGAAGGGGCCATCCCCAAACTGTTCTCACAAAGTTGGGAGCATGAAATTGTCTAAAATGTCTTGGTAAGCTGAAACATTAAGAGTTCCTTTCTCTGGAACTAAGGGACTGAGCCCAACTCCTGAAAAACAACCCCACCCCATAATCCCCCCTCCACCAAACTTTACACTTGGCACAATGCAGTCAGACAAGTACTGTTCTCCTGGCAACCGCCAATCATTTTATGTGGCCTCCCACTTTGTGAACGAGTTGTTGTCATTCCCAATGGCTTTCACTTTGTTTATAATACCACTAACAACTGACTATGGAATATTTAGTAGTGAGGAAATTTCACAACTGGTACCACGCTGGAATTTACTGAGCTCCTAAGAGTGACCCATTCTTTCACAAATATTTGTAGAAGCAGTCTGCATACTTAGGTGCATAGTTTTATACATCTGTGGCCATGGAAGTGATTGGAACACCTGAATCATCATGTTGCAGAGCAGAGTCCCCAGGCTTGATATAAGACAAGTAGGAAAGGTCACGTCAAAGTTTAGGAAGAAAAATCTGAGTTTTTAATTTGTGTTACCAGTGAAAGCTTTTGACTATGCATGTTTACACATCTTTACTCTTTTTGGACTTTACTAAGTATCTAACTCCCTCAGCTTGGACATTAAAATCATCCTCACCCTGCCAGATCCATAGTATGAGAACCATGTGATAATCGACTGCGCCTTCATGACGATAGTGCAGGTTTCTGTCCAACTTATTCACATCAAGCAAGTGGATGTCATGCATCCAACATGCTATATTCATACAGTACCCTCACCTAATCCAGTATTTCTGGTGATGAGAAAGTGTCTGATGTGTCCTCTGTATGTAAAAGGCCAGCTTCAGACAGTGTCTTAATATGATTCTTCAACCACTGTAAGGACTTTATGTATGAAAAAATGAAACAGCTCAGTGCCAGAAGTGCCCTTGTTTATTTAACTATTTTTTTTATTAGCACCACTTAAGAAGGTTGTACAACTTAAAATGGGGCAGTATGGTGGCATGGTGGTTAGCACTGCTGCCACACATCAAGAAGGTTCTGGGTTCTAATCCATCATCTGCCTGGGGCCTTTCTGGGTCGGGTGCTTTGTGTGTTGGACAGAGGCCCTGGTGGACCAGTCCCCAGATATTGAGGATCTCAGTGCAGTGGTGCACTGATGTAGACTCTGCACCGGTCTGTCGTGCTGAAGAGAGTGAGTATGAGTGTAAAAGCGAAGCTGTCAATTGACCCACCCTCACCTATGGGCATGAGTTTTGGCCACATAAAATTATGGATACAAGCGGCGGAAATTAGCTTCCTCCGAAGGGGAGTATAAAATATGTTAAATGACTATTCAGTTCTAAGTGAGCATTCAAAGCACCCTAAAAATTATTTATCTATTCATACAACTTGCTCCACTTCCTGAGCCAAAATATCCTACATAAATATGTTTTCCTGAGATTCCTCAATTTGCAAACAAAAATAGCATGTACTTCTGAAACATTTAATTTCTCTCAGAATTCAGGATATCCATTTGGTAAAGCTGACTGCCAGTGTTTACAACCTTTGCAAGATCCTTAGGGAAATGTCTTGCGATAGACAGCTGCTGCACCAACGCATATTTGGAGGTGGCAGTTTGGTTCTGATCAGAACCTTATATCTGCTGTAGTTTTATGACATGTGCAGCTACTCAGTAGGTCAAAATGAGGAATTAATTGGAAAGTGCATCTGCATTACAGGCTCTCTGCTCCCCTTTTGATCTTGGCTTTTCATTCCCGCTACCTTTCTCTTAGGCTTTGACGTGTCTTTTATTTTTTTTATTTTTTTGGCGTCGTTTCCAGTGTTTCAGGTGCATTTGTTCAGCCTTGTCTCTGAACCTGCTCAATTTATCTAAAACCTTTCATGTTCTAAAGGAGTCACTGGCTTATGTCTTTTCACTTCAAAAGGTTCAACTACAATGACTTTGGCCTGGACTCTCTAAGAAGTTATGATCTGTAAATATAATGATTCACATTTATAAAGCGTTAGCTGTTTAGAACTGCATCAAGTGTTAGCTCAAAGTTACTCATTCAGAAAACTGCAGAAATGTTACTCAGGTTTGAATGATTTTTCCCTTTGCTTGTTCTTTTGTTTTGTTTTTAATTTTTCCACTTTCATTTCAGATGTGTAGCCCATCTGTAAGGTAGCTCATATGGATTAGTCTGTCTAGTTAAACATACAGACTGAAATATTAAAAGGAACAAACAAAGCTTCATCTGTCTTTCACCTGCTTCTGTGACCAAGTTAAAATCAATAGTTCACCTTTAACATGGACTGTGGGAGGACTCTCTTGCGCAGGTTCTAAAAAGGCAAGTGAAGCTGAAGAACAAAAATAGTGTAAATGTAAACCTTTATCTGCCTGAGAAGATACTAATGCATCTAAAAACGTACATTTTATGAATATTTATATTCGTAATATTTTATTGTACATATTCAATATATTATTTCATAATATTCATGTATGTCATTATACTTAAAATGAAATATTTCAAGCTTTTTTGGTTGAATTTTGATGATTATGGCTTACAACTCATGAAAATCAGACCTCACGTACCTCAAATTATTAGAATACTGTCTAAGATTAATCAAATAAGGATTTACAATACAAAAATGTCCAGCTTCCAAAAACTATGTTCATTTATTCACCAAATACTAGACTGGGTCTCCTTTCCCTTTAATTTCTGTATCAATGCAACATGACATGGAGGAGATCAGCTTGCGGCACTGCTGAGGCTTTACTAAAGTTCAAAACTGCTTTGATAGTGGAACCTCAGCTCATCTTTATATTTCTGTTTCTCATGATCATCTTGACAATAACCCATAGATTATATGACTCATTTCAGGTGAGTTGGTTGGCTAATCAAGCACAGCAATAATATGGTTACCAAACCATTGGGTAGTAGCTGCCGCACTGCAGGAAGGGTGCTAAGTCCTTCTGGGATAGGAAAATCAGCATCTCTATAAAGCTTGTTAGCAGATGAAAGCATGAAGCGGTCTCAAATCGCCCAGAAGACAGCAGTTTTAGCTTTGGACGTAAAACACAGCTGACCAAGCACCACTATCACCAGCACATGACATGGCTGGAAATTCAGAAAATTCACACTGGACTTCAAACACATGGGATTCTGTGCCTCTCCAGGCTTCCACCAGCCTCTAGGACCTCACTTTCATCTGACAAGAGGACTTCTGACACTGAGCAATAGTCCAGTTCTTTTTCCTTAACCCAGGTAAGAGGCTTCTGATGTTATCTCTGGTTCAGGAGTGACCTTTCCTGAAGACATATGTGTGTGGCTGCGCTTGATGCACTGACATCCTAGCCTCAGTCCACGCCTTGTGAAACTCTCCCAAGTTCTTGAATCAACTTGTGGAGGGTCTAGATGATCCTCATCTGGACAACTGACAAGTCAATAGTCTTCCCCATGCTTTGTGTATCCTGAACTAGACAGAAAGATCCAATTTGAAATCCTGGATCTGTGATCTTTCATGAACTGGAAGTCTTTGTCATCTAAATGACAACAAAAGCGGCCTTAAATCTTTGGCTTTACATGTCATGAATACAGAATACATGACAGTTTACCTTTCCTTTGATTACATTCTGAAAAATAAAAACTTTCAGGAATGACCATTCAGGTACGATGTGACATAAAGCCACCTTCCTTTCGTGGCAGACTAGCTGTATGCTTTAATGGTCGTTCTTTCGATCTCAGGCTTAACTGCTGACTGGCAGTTTTCCTGTCCAGACGTTTAGATGCTGATCTGGCATTGATCTTTGCAGACATCCTATTCAGTCCATTCCCTTTGTCTCATCTATCGTCTATTCTTTGTCTTTTTTCCTTTCCCTTTCTTTCTTTCTGTCTTTTCTTTGTCTTTCTTTCCTTTGTCCTTTTCTTTCTTTCTGTCTTTTCTTTGTCTTTTTTCCTTTCCCTTTTCTTTCTTTCTCTTTTCTTTGTCTTTTTTCCTTTCCCTTTCTTTCTTTCTTTCTTTTTTTTTCTTTCTTTCTCTCTTTCCCTTTTATATCTTTCTTTCTTTTCTCTCTTTCCCTTTTATATCTTTCTTTCTTTTCTCTCTTTCCCTTTTATATCTTTCTGTCTTTTCTCTCTTTCCCTTTTATATCTTTTTTCTGTCTTTCTTTCCCTTTTATCTTTCTTTCTTTCTTCTTTCCCTTTATATCTTTCTTTCTTCGCTTTTTTCTTTCTTTCTTCTCTTTCCCTTTCTATCATTCTTTCTTTCTCTTTCTTTCTTTCTTTCTCTTCTTTCTTTCTTCTCTTCCCTTTCTTTCTTTCTTTCTTTCTTTCTTTCTTTCTTTTTCTTTCTTTCTTTCTTTCTTTCTTTCTTAAAGAAAGAAAGAACAAAGAAAGAAAGAAAGAAGCCCTAAACTCAGTTCATTGTCTGCTTGAAACAAGCCGTTTTTGCTCTCTTTAATCCAGCTTTCCTTTGTTTGGCTGTTCCTAGTAAATATAATGTTTGAACAGCAGGTGGGTGGGGCTTCTGTGGTCTGTGCCTGTGATGACCACATAGAGGCAAGAAGATGAAAAAACTTGAAGTCTGATCTTTTGGCTCACAATCGGTACTTATACAGAATCTAAATGATAGAAAATAACCTCTGAACTATAAAAAGAGCCATGCACCACAGTTTATGCACCAGGCACCAGGGGTTGTGGGGGTGGGGAGGTCTACATTATTTTATCCCTGGTGGGGATAAAAATGTCTCCACTACTAATAGAGGTTATTTATTATTTAAAAAAACAAAACAAAAAACAAACAAAAGAAATGTCTCCACCTCTCTGATCTAGAAAGTTGCATGACAGCAAGTTATGTTTGTGTTTGTGTTTGTGTGTGTGTTTGTGGGGGGGGGGTCCAGTTCTGTCCCAACTTTTCACTTAGCCACTGTTGTTAAAGTTGCCATTAAAAAGCTGTTAAAACTAAATAAGGAGACTCTCAGCAATATCCTAGAAATATTTCCACTGTGTGTGCTGACCATTAGTGTGATAGTTGACATCATAATTCCCTACAAAGGTGAGCTGTGTAACTTTTACTTTCACATTGTTAAGCTGCAGCTATGCACTGGCTTCTGTCTGCAACATCCTGCAGTTAGAAACTCTTGCTTTGAAGGGTGCCTGTGCAGAACTTACACACATGGCTTGTTGGCTTTGTAAGTAACAGTGCAGCTGCTGTGATTGGCTGATAAGGAGCAGCTACACTCCTGTGTCAGGAGTCACATAACTGATATTCACTGCATCATTTAAATGTCAGAACCGGTGCATGATGATGGAGAACATATTACAAAGCTGATTTTTGTGTATTTATTTATACTTTCAAACTCCAAAGGCTGAACGGGAAAAGAGAATAGGTTGCAGCCACCCCTGTACAGAGATGGGCAGATGTGGTCCATCTCATTGGTCGAAACCTTATTCTGGAAAACAGGCATCCCATTTATTTTCTTTTCCCTTTGGTTCATTTGGAGGGAGAGGCGCCCACATGGTAATGGTAAAGGAAACACTGGCAGCAGACCATGTACGCTAAAAAAGACACAAACAAAACAATGTTGAGCTAGTTTAACGACAAGGAGGACACCTACCAATTATTGGTTTGATTCATATTCTCTCACTTTACTGTATTTTGCATTTAATTCAACAATAAATTTAACATTCATAGTAGTTTCTTGAACGCACCTTCAATTTATGTTGAATGCATCCATTATTCCTTAAATAATAAGTGTGAACAAATCTCATCTGTGATTTTGCTTAACTGTACAAGCTCCTCTGTCTGATTGCTGCAGTTCTAATGACTTTCCACCCAGGCCTAACACGATGCTGTGAATCACAAAAGCAACTTAATGATGTTTGTCGGACTCATGTAATGGGAGTCGACACAGTCGGGGAACAAAGCACGCTCCTGGTAAAAAGAGGACGATTGCCTCTATTCTGTTAAGAGTTCTCATCAGCATCGTCTGATCCACATGAAAACAATTCACTCACTGCAGAAGCGCGAGACAACAAAACAGCTAATGAGAGATTAAATGGAAGAAACACAGCTTTCACACAAGAGTCGACGTGTCAGCGGGATCTGTGTTTTCTTCTTTTTTTTTTAAGATTAACAGGAAACTTGGAGGGTTTTAAATGCAAAGAGATTTAAATTTGTTAAAAAGCTTGAATTGCTGTATACTCAAGTCCCTGAGGACAACAGCACAGGAAAACAAAGAGGAGGATTCAGGGGCACTGATTGGCCAGGCTCCCCCCGATGTCGGGGTCAAGTCGAAGCTCATCTTTGTGTTTGTGTCTCCCCCCTTCATTAAAAATCCATTACACTTGTGCTAATGGAGGCTTAATGAGGACAAGCCTGCTGGATCGTCCTTCATATGTGGCTCAGGGGAAACTAATCACTGCCTGATTCCCCCAATTGGGCTGTTTGGCAGGATGGGAAGGAAAAAGCAGACGGAGGAGATTCACACATGCTTGTTTTGGTGATTGGCAGCACCCTCGCTCGCGGCGCTCCGTCTGAAGACGAAAGGTTCAAAAGGTGGGAACAGCACTGTTTGCTCAAGGTGAACTGCACTGACCTTGGAACCTGGATTTGAATTTCTTCTCGCTTACATGCTTTACATTTTCTTTTAAGTGGATAAAATTAGCTCATTTAATAATAACTTTGGTGTATTAACATGCACACATGCTGTCGAGGTGCTTCAACCTTTCAAGCAATAACCTGCTGACTACAAGCATAATGAAATCAGCCCGCGGAAAATTTAGGCAACTCCTTGACTCACCCCCCACTTTTTCGAATTCTGAAAGAAATTAGCTTTGTGATGAGTTGAACCTCCAGCAACTGATTTCCCGACCCTCTCCCATGAAATTTTGTGAAATGAGTACTATGACTGGAAATGCAAATAACCCGCTGCTTGCACCAAAAGTGAGAGAAATCCATTTTCACACAGTGGGAACGTTCAGGTGAAGGAGACGCAGCTGGAAAAGAGGAGGCTGATGCAGAACAAGTCGAAAAGAATCATGTTGTAAGGTGAATCAGGAGAGACTTCCTGACAACTATATAGGAAAAAGGAACAGAAGTTTTTTTTTTAAATTAGTCTTTTCCCTTGCATACTGGATGTGAATGGAAAGATAATTATTTAGGGTTGATGCTGTTAAAAGTAGCTGGTAGCACCAGCCATCAGATTAGCACAAAGAGCACACTATGTTTCTACAGTATGGGGATGTATAATTTCAGCTGAAGAAACCACTTGAACATCACTAGTGAGAGCTGATCAGCAGTGTCTTCCTCAGCATGCTATCCTAAATCTTATTGGCTCTTTGATGGATTATCTGTGGATTTGGAGAAGCTTTGATGAAAAGCTGCAAGCTGTGACTCAAGGAGACCTCGGCCTTGACCTGTGACAGCCAGGCTCGGCCTTCAGATTAAGATAAGAATAATTCTGAATCATGCAAGTGTTGGTCAGTGGAGAGAGCATGGTTAAAGAAAATGAATTTATCAAAAATTACATTTGTAATTGGATTATAACTATTACATTTAAATATTCTAAATTTCATTCACTCACTTAAAGTGCACCCATTGTACTATATATATATATATATATATATATATATATATATATATATATATATATATATATAAATATAAAACAGTATATATACCGCTGCACTGGTGGATGCTAATGTTATTGAACCTGGCAAGTTTCAAATAATGAGGTGAGCTTATAGCTCAGGATTGAGGCTGCTCTAAATTTTCAGTTTCAGGCATTTTGTCTTTCTTTTAGTATATCAGCGAGAATAGATATCCTCAATGAGGTCATTTCAGGCACTGAAGCCCCACCCACCTGTCTTATAGCCTTTTAAAAGGGACAGCCAATCAGGAGGAAGATGCCATAAACAGAGGAGAAGTTGAGCTAAGCATCGTGAATGAGGATTATTTTGAACTGTCTAGCAATTCCTCCAGTTGAGTCCAGCTACAAGACCTGAACATTATCTAAGCTTTGCTAATTTACTACAAGTAAAAGAATCGCAAGGTGAAAAATTCAGGACTTTGCCTACAAATAATGATACAATAATTGATATTGTTCCAGAATTTTCTAACTATTCCAGTTAATTGTTGCCTATGTGTCCCTTGACTGTTGAAATAAACTGATAATCACACCACAATAATGACAAAACACTGACAGGCTTCTTTATATGCTCGTGTGTTCAAAACCAGATTAAATAGAGACAGGACACCCCAACAGCTGCACAGTGTGAAGAACCTTTTCACACCATAAAAAATAACAAGCACACATACAGTACAGATGGTGTAACTGAAGATCAAACTGTATACACCATTTGTAACACACACTTTTAACAGTTTGACCTTTGTGTGCTGCATGTTGTAGTTGTATCTCGCTCCTTTTTCCACATGTGTACATGGTGCCTGTTTAATATTTACTCATTCAGTCTTTTTGTTTTTCTTCCTTAACTCTTACAGTTCAGACTATTTTTTATATTTAAGGACTTATGTTTGTATCATTTAACTTGCTGTGTGGGTTCTAAGCTGAAAGCACAGATGACATAACTGGAACAAGGAAGATGGGTATTTTTTCTCTCTATGTGAAACACTTGGACTAGATGTTCCTACAGATGCTTTACATGGAAAGCTCCTCAACTGCATAACATCCCATAAGCACGTGCTCTCAAAGCACACACTTATGAACTGACAGCTGTCTCCATGGACATCTTTAACATCTCCCTGCTCTTGTCTGTAGTCCCCTCATGCTTCAAGAGGACCACCGTCATCCCTGTCCCCAAGAAACCAAATGTGAGATGCAACTGACTATCACACAGTTGCACTCACTTCCATTATAATGAAGAGCTTTGAGCATATATACACTGCTCAAAAAAATAAAGGGAACACTCAAATAACACATCCTAGATCTGAATGAATAAAATATTCTCATTGAATACTTTCTTCTGTACAAAGTTGAATGTGCTGACAACAAAATCACACAAAAATCATCAATGGAAATCAAAATTATTAACCAATGGAGGCCTGGATTTGGAGTCACAACATCAGCCAGAAAGCATAGGTACTGAGAAGTGGTCTGTGGTCCCCACCTGCAGAACCACTCCTTTATTGAGTGTGTCTTGCTAATTGTCAATAATTTCCAGCTGTTGTCTATTCCATTTGCACAACAGCATGTGAAACTGATTGTCAGTCAGTGTTGCCCTCTTAAGTGGACAGTTTGATTTCACAGAAGTTTGATTTACTTGGAGTTATATTGTGTTGTTTAAGTGTTTAAGTGCTCCCTTTATTTTTTTGAGCAGTGGATATATATATATATATATATATATATATATATATATATATATATATATATATATATATATATATGTCACTTTGTATTTTGCTTTTATATTTACTCTATCAGTATATAGTCTTTATAGTCATCTTATATAGTTTACATAGTTTTATATAGTTTACTTTATATTCTTTATTTGTTACCTTTATATGGTGATAATAATAAACTAAACTAAAAATTTTTTTTTCACCTTTAACTGTAAGATTTGTTGTACATGGGACAACAAGCATCATCACCCCTACTCTTTGCAACCAAGAGCAGGGTGTGTGTGTGTGTGTGTGTGTGTGTGTGTGTGCGTGTGTGTGTGTGTGTGTGTCTGTCTGTGAATAGCTAAAATGCATCGCAAATAACCTCAGAGATGACTGTTACTACGGTCTGAAAATATTCAGTTGTGGTGTTACTAGGGTCTCAGTAGTGTTACACTTCAATCCACTACCGACCTTTGACAAAAAGGTTTACCTTGGTGCACATGGAAAAGACAACGTTTTGCTCTCCTGGTTGTGTTGTTTATATGGCTGAGTCTCAGCTAGAGCTTAACTTACCATATGTAGCAATTAAAATAAAAGCCCAGTTTTAATAAAGTCTGTCAGTTTAAATTTTATGTTACCATTATGAGGAATACTTCTGTAAGATCTGTCACCTGTCTAGCTTAACCATTGTAAACCTAAACTTAACCTACCTCCAGACAGACAGTATCAATATATTTTAAATGTCTTTTAAATGTCACATACAGATATATCTTGTACACTGAAATTACAACAAAAGGCTTCAGTTATGTAGTATTGCTGGCAATATAACCTATATATATAATCTTTTTGTTGAGAACAGTGTCCCTAATGCAAAACAAGCTGTATGCTGAAATGCTACACTATGATGCACTATTGCAGCTACACTCGAGCTCTGCCTCAGAACTGTATGACTGGTCTGAGTTGTTAAACTAGGCACTTAAATGAAAAGGAAGAGGTTCACCTCAACTCTCCAGATAAGGAAAGACATGATTCACAGTACAAACCAAAACTGTGGAGCCAAAATGAGAGAGGACATAAGTAGACTGAGGTAGGTCCTTTGTTCAGGCCTCCCTTATACAATCAGAATGAATGAAAGTCTAACCCCCCAAAAATCAATTATATCTACCAAACTGCTAGGCCCACCAGCAAAATAGAAGTTAAAGGAGCAAAATAAGACATGAAACCTACCTATCCTTAGCACTGTTTTCAAACAGGGAGCCACTACTCAATATTCAAACTGAGAGTTATACTCACATGCAACTATATCTCACTGAATTACATTATGAGGACTTCCTTTTGGGGGTCAAAAAGTGAGTCTAGTCCCTATCATGTAATTCTTCCTCACAGTTCCCATGACAGGATAAATATACAACAACAAAAAATTATGCATAGCTCATCTCTTTCATGATTTCATTCCTACCTTCTCTGCACCCTTCTTTCTTTTTAGTAGGACTTTTAAAAAAGCATTTCATGTTCAATGTAAAATCCTTCATGGATTCATTCTTGTACACATTTCAAACAAGCTTGAATGCACACACAAGCACCCAATGGATACCAGAGCCTTTTCCTCTTTCCGACTTAGGTCTCCTCTCTTCTACTGTACCTTCTTCCACTGTCTCTCCACAGTGTAAATCACATTAAGCTCTAATAGGCAGCTTAGGCGAGCACCCAAAGCACCACGGGCCATTACCGGCTCCATTTTAAGAAGAAGATCTCTGCAGCAATAACTGCCCGTTAGTGGAAATTAAGTCACCTGCCTTCTGGCCAGAAGCAGTAATGTCCAGAGATTGTCAGATTATCGAGCTTTCCACTGACATTTCAACAAGGATTCGGGGTAAAGGTAGGGTGGGGTCGGAAGACATCACACATAATGACAATTTGGCTGAAACTCAGAATGGGTACTGGAACCAAAGCTGCAGGTCCAAATCCAGCCTCAGGAGAACAGGTGAAGAGAATGACTTGCAGGCAATCTTTTTGGTTGTCACAGCAGCAATAAAAATCATTCAAATATAAGTAATCAGCTTTATTTGTACAGCTGGTTTCTTGCAGAGTTACAAAATGCTTTGCAGAAATAAAAGGCACAGAGATCATAAAACACCCAGGGATAGAGTAAAGTAGAAATATAAAATAGCCAGAGTGGAAGGTTAAAACCCAGCTACATATTAAATATTTATAAACCATTTCCTACAAAAGAATGAGGGAAGAAGTTTAAAAGATGCTCACGATGAATCTGTTCAATATGCAGCGTCTTCAACATTCACGGGCTCTGTGAGTCTCAGTTTACCTTTGGTCACTAGCCAAGACCGTGAGAGCCGTGTCGACTGGGGAATCAAAGCCTTAATAGTGCTGATCGATAGAACTTCAAAATCAGTATGGAACATAATGGGCAGCCAGTGTACTTTGGCTTCAACATAAGTAATGCGTTTGCTTCTCTTATGCCAAGTTCAGAGAGCAGGATATTTTTGTCTGACAGGATTTTTCATATCTGAGATGAGATGAGAAGATTATAGACTCCTGAAACCTTAGCAGGAAGTGCTCAACCAGTAATGTCTGTCAGTCACGAAAAAAAAAAGATGACTCTATAAATGCCTAACCTGACACAAGAACCATCATAACAGGCGGTCATTGTAACAGAGAAAAATATTTATCATCTGAATGCAGCATAGTCAGTGAACAAAGCAAAGTAAAGTATGCTGGAACAAAAAATCAACATGGTTACAATAAAAATATTACATTACAACATAAAAGCACAATTAATCAACATTTAAATTTGTGTACATCTTGCCAGTTTTGGGATATTTACCACTGCAGAGGTTACTGATCAAGCACATTACATTGGAATTAAGTTATAAAGCAGTACAGACTCATTGCAATAATTCACATTGAAGTTCCTTATCATAATGCTCTCTCTTATTGATATTATGGGTCTTGTTTTGCTTTCATATTAGGTCACTGTGGCCCAGATTGAGGTGGTGCCAAAGAATCCCTGCAGAAACAGACACATACACTTGAGCTAAAGCAATCACACAATTAATGGCTCACAATGGTAGACTGGTTAGCACTGTTGCCTCACAGCACGAAGGGCTCAAATCTCCTTGTTCCTGTGCTTTCTCCCACAGTTCAAAGGTGTGCATGTTATGTTACCTGGTGATGTGATACTAATTTGGTTGTGATTATGAATGTGAGGTAAATTAGGTGTATAGACTGTTACAGTAGAAGTGTTGTGTGAAAGCATGGGTATGTGTGGCTTGTTGTTTAAAGGGCATTGATTGAAGTTAGACCTGTAATGTGTTATATATTTGCTATTTCCATTTTATTTGAGAGAAAAATATTGTAGTGAAAAATGTCAGCTTCCCAAATGCGAATATTTGATACTTTTCCCTTAGAGTAAACTCAATATATCTGTGATTTTGACAGTTCGTTGGACATGTCAATATCTTAACTTGCGATTGAGGGTATAATGATGGACCTTTTTCACTGTTCTCAGATTTTGATTCACTGAACAATCGAACAGCTATTAAAGCAAATGTCAACTGTATAAATAATTGAAAATATTTGTTGGGTGCAACCCTGCAGTTCTTCTATAATGAATCATCAACGTGTTTCCTGAGGTTTTCTGTATGCACGTTACTTGGCAGACAAAAACAAAGCAGTCTGATGAAATGAAAAACTTAAATAAAACAAATCTTAAAAGGAGATCTTGATGCAGAGTTTCAAGACCAGAATGCACTTTTTCGTGTTTTTGAGCTCCTGTTTTTTGCCTTGCTGAAAAGATAATTCAAGGATTAAGAAAAAATCTCAACAAGTAGACGTTACAAGTCCTCTTATGTGATATCCACCAAGAATCCTTCACCTAAAGTGTTTCAGAGGTACTTGTTCCGATTATACACAGAAAAAGTTAATAGATCAGCCAAGGCTGATCAACTAAATACAAAAGAAGTACCCAGAATTGCCATCGTATGGAGACTTAAAATATTGTTTCAGTTTCCTTTAGGCAGTTGTATGACCAAGGCTGAATCATCAGCCGAACAAAACATGCAACCACCAAGTGACCCCAGAGTTTTTCACCAGGTTAATGCTTAGTTTAAACTACTATTTTGTTCAGTTTTATAATCACTTAAGAGATGTGCCAGTGATGTGAATGCTGGCAGTGATAACAAAAATCTGGCAACATTCTTCCATTTGGAGGCTCAACGAAGCCCTAGACATATGTAAAAAAAAAAAAAAACAATAATACATAATACATAAACAAAAGAGAAAATAGAAAGAGGAAAGGGGGGATGGGGATGTTACACACACACATATAATATAACTAACACATCACCAAAATACATATTACATATTGTCAGAACTGCTACACTAGTGGACAATATATTCAATTCAATTCAATTCAATTTTATTTATATAGCGCCAAATCACAACAAACAGTCACCTCAAGGCACTTTGTATTGTGGGTAAAGACCCTACAATAACACAGAGAAAACCCAACAGTCAAAACGACCCCTTATGAGCAAGCACTTGGCGATGGTGGGAAGGAAAAACTCCCTTTTAATAGGAAGAAACCTCCAGCAGAACCAGGCTCAGGGAGGGGCAGTCATCTGCTGCGACCGGTTGGGGCTGAGTGGAGAGAGACAGGACAAAAGACATGCTGTGGAAGAGAGCCAGAGATTAATAATAATGATTAAGTACAGAGTGAAGTATAAACAAGTAAATAAAGGTGAATGAGAAGAAACAGTGCATTATGGGACCCCCCTCAGCAGCCTAGGCCTATAGCAGCATAACTAAGGGGTGGTTCAGGGTTGTCTGATCCAGCCCTAACTATAAGCTTGATCATAAAGGAAAGTTTTAAGTCTAATCTTGAAAATAGAGAGGGTGTCTGTCTCCCGAATCCAAGCTGGGAGCTGGTTCCACAGATGAGGGGCCTGAAAGCTGAAGGCTCTGCCTCCCATTCTACTTTTAAGTATCCTAGGAACCACAAGTAAGCCAGCAGTCTGAGAACGAAGTGCTCTATTGGGGTGATATGGTACTATGAGGTCTTTGAGATAAGATGGGGCCTGATTATTCAAGACCTTGAATGTTAGGAGAAGGATTTTAAATTCTATTCTAGATTTAACAGGGAGCCAATGAAGAGAAGCCAATATGGGAGAAATATGCTCTCTCTTTCTAGTCCCTGTCAGTACTCTAGCTGCAGCATTTTGGATCAGCTGAAGGCTTTTCAGGGAGTTTTTAGGACAGCCTGATAATAATGAATTACAGTAGTCCAGCCTAGAAGTAATAAATGCATGGATTAACTTTTCAGCGTCAATCTGAGAAAGGATGTTTCTAATTTTATAAATATTGCGCAAATGTACAAAAGCCGTCCTACATATCTGTTTAATATGTGCACTGAAGGACAAATCCTGGTCAAAAATGACTCCAAGATTTCTCACAGTGTTACTGGAGGCCAAAGTAATGCCATCCAGAGTAAGTATCTGGTTTGACACTGTGCTTCTAAGATTTGTGGGGCCGAGTACAAGAACTTCAGTTTTATCTGAATTTAGTAGCAGGAAATTAGAGGTCATCCAGGCCTTTATGTCTTTAAGACATTCCTGCAGTTTAACTAACTGATGTGTCTCATCTGGCTTCATGGATAGATAAAGCTGAGTATCATCTGCATAACAATGAAAATTGATGCAATGCTTTCTAATAATACTGCCTAAGTACAATGTAAATAAAATTGGACCTAGCACAGAACCCTGTGGAACTCCATAATTAACCTTAGTGTGTGAAGACAACTCCCCATTTACATGAACAAATTGGAGTCTATTAGATAAATATGATTCAAACCACTGCAGTGCAGTACCTTTAATACCTATGGCATGCTCTAATCTCTGTAATAAAATGTTATGATCAACAGTATCAAAAGCTGCACTGAGGTCCAACAGGACAAGCACAGAGACGAGTCCACTGTCAGAGGCTGTAAGAAGATCATTTGTAACCTT
This sequence comes from Pterophyllum scalare, assembly GCA_024447675.2. Taxonomy (NCBI): domain Eukaryota; kingdom Metazoa; phylum Chordata; class Actinopteri; order Cichliformes; family Cichlidae; genus Pterophyllum; species Pterophyllum scalare. The sequence goes on along the minus strand of JAMQGT020012390.1, from coordinate 230,908 downwards.
CACTAATGCTGTTTCTGTACTGTGATGAATTCTGAAACCTGACTGAAACTCTTCAAATAAATATTTCTTCTGCAGATGACCAGTTAGCTGTTTTACAACTGCTCTTTCAAGGATTTTGGAGAGAAAAGGAAGGTTGGAGATTGGCCTATAATTAGCTAAGACAGCTGGGTCAAGTGATGGCTTTTTAAGTAGCGGTTTAATTACAGCCTCCTTGAAGGCCTGTGGTACATAGCCAACTAATAAAGACAGATCGATCATAGTTAAGATTGAGGCATCAATAATTGGAAAGACTTCTTTGAACAGTCTAGTAGGAATGGGATCTAATAAACATGTTGATGGTTTGGAGGAAGTAACTATTGAAGTTAACTCCAAAAGATCAACTGGAGCGAAAGAATCTAAGCAAATACCAGCAGTGCTGAAAGCAGCCGAACATGAAGATAAATCTTGGAGATGGTTTTGAATAATTTTTTCTCTAATGTCAAAAATTTTATTTGTAAAGAAATCCATGAAGTCATTACTAGTTAAAGTGAAAGGAATACTCGGCTCTACAGAGCTCTGACTCTTTGTCAGCCTGGCTACAGTGCTGAAAAGAAACCTGGGGTTGTTCTTATTTTCTTCAATTAATGATGAATAGTAAGATGTCCTAGCTTTATGGAGGGCTTTTTTATAGAGCAACAGACTCTTTTTCCAGGCTAAATGAGCATCTTCTACTTTAGTGAGACGCCATTCCCTCTCCAGCTTACGGGTTATCTGCTTTAAGCTGCGCGTTTGTGAATTATACCACGGTGTCAGGCCCTTCTGATTTGAGGCTTTCCTTTTCAGAGGAGCCACAGTATCCAAAGTCGTACGCAATGAGGATGTAAAACTATCGATGAGATAATCTACCTCACTGGGAGCAGAGTTTAGGTAGCTGCTCTGCACTGTGTTGGCACATGGCACTGAAGAGCATAATAATGAAGGAATTAGATCCTTAAACTTAGCTACAGCACTTTCAGAAAGACTTCTACTGTAATAAAACTTATTCCCCACTGCTGTGTAATCCATTAAAGTAAATGTAAATGTTACTAAGAAATGATCAGACAGGAGGGGGCTTTCAGGGAATACTGTTAGGTCTTCAGTTTCTATGCCATATGTCAGGACAAGATCCAGAGTATGATTAAAGTGGTGGGTGGGCTCCTTTACATTTTGACAGAAGCCAATTGAATCTAATAACAGATTAAATGCAGTGTTGAGGCTGTCATTTTCAGCATCTACATGGATGTTAAAATCACCCACTATAATTATTTTATCTGAACTGAGCATTAAAATCAGATTAAAAGTCTGAGAAATCAGACAGAAACTCTGAGTAAGGACCAGGTGGACGATAGATAATAACAAATTAAACAGGTTTTTGAATTTCCCAATTAGGGTGGGCAAGACTAAGAGTCAGGCTTTCAAAAGAATTATATAGTATATGTCTTCAAAATTTCATCATCATAATCATGAATACTATAACAAAAGTAGTGTATATGGCAGGTGGGTCATTATATAACATTATAACAGTAGAGCAAGTGTTACAGAAATAAAAGAGCCATGGTTGGCGGGGGATAATATTAACTAAGATCTTATATAACGAGACAGGGACCAACCAAAGTTTCATTTGATGTTTTCATACTCTGTTTTCTTACAGTTTCATGTTTCTACAGTGTTCTTGTAACGGAGAGGCTTTTCGTTACTTGCTTATAGTAATTTGTATTGTTTTAGGTATTAAATGTTGGGACACATTTGCACTTGATTAGCACTCTGCACTTTTTGACATAAGAAACATACTCACAAATGAGAACTCATATTTATTGATTATTTATGGAGCATTTTGATAATTAGTATGATTCTGTCTTCCAGGCACTTGAGCAGCTACTCCGTGTGTAGCAGGCAGATGCTGTAAAATAAAGAACCAGTGTTTAGCCAAAAATTTAATTGACATGTGGTTAAGAAAAGTGTGGGTAATGAACTTATGGAGTGATTGCCAATATGGGCGCTGATGTAGTGCAAGTGGGTTTGTGGTGTAGCAATCACTCACCTGTTTCTTCTTTTGTTTTTCCAGGGTGTCCCCGGGGGTCTGAACACTATTTAAAGGTTCTGGGAAAGACCAAGGAAGAAATTGGGTGGGGTAGTTGCTTGGGATTTTTTTAGGTGTTTTGTAGGGATATATGGTTTTACTGTAGTTATGGGTTTATGAATATGGTTGGGTGATTGTGCATATTTTAACTGCTTTTGGGAAAATGTGTGATACTCCTGCAAGATGTGTGGCAAGGTGTGGCCTATCAGCAGCTTGGTATAAAAGGGGCTGCTAATTACCCAGTCTGTTGGCTTTTCCCTCTTTCTTTTGTCTGGGTTGCTGGAATGGATCACATCTGCTTCACAAGGCAGCTGAGTTAATTGTTTATGTTGAGCCTTGAGAAATAAAATGACCAAATGTGAACTATAGCAAATGAAGTCTCTGCCTGCAGTGATTAAAGCCTTGCTGCTCATGGTCATCTCTGTGTTACAGTTCCCCATGCTCAACACAAGCTGAGCAGGGACACTGCACAAATAGATCTGGTTAATTTGACAACAACAGCAGCAGCAGCAGCAGCAGTAACAACTGTAATAGTACAGATTGTAATAGTAGTATAGTCATAGACTTAGTAGCATCAGTAACAGTCATAGTAGCATTAATAGAAAAGTAATATTATTGACTTAATTTTTTTAACTATTTATTTTAAATCTTACTCACTGAAGCATTTATGGCCATCTATGCATGAAATAAAAACAATAATTGCCTATAAGGAGTACCAAACCTGCAATAACAGCAGTAACAGTGACAGCAGTTAGTGTTTTGGGGGTGTTAAGATGGAGCCACCTGCTGCCGGTGTTGAGATCTCCTCTTCCAGTAACAATCAAGCTGATGGTTTGGCTAGCAAGAGGTGATTTGTAAGATTGATCCTGACCCCAGGGCTGATGGAGACAGACATCCACCCTCCATGATTTTGGAGCTGATAGGCCTTTATGGATCTGACATAGGAAGTACCCCTCATGCCCATCTGGACCTAAGAAGCACCACAAAGCACAATCTCACTGGAATCTCAATCCAAAACTACAAAAAATTATAAAAAATAATAATATGTTCAGGAAATGCTGCACTCAATCAGCAATACCACATACGAGGCCAAAAACCTTGTACAACTCTAATGAGCTTGAAATTCAATATTTAGTATGACCACCTTTATTTTTCAACACAGCCTGATCTCTTAGGCAACTTTCTGGTCATTTCTTTAAGTGGTCTTCAGGAAGCGTTCTCCAGGTTTTTTGAAGGACATTCCAAAGCACTTCTCTGGATGTTGGCTGCTTTTTGTTCCATTCTCCATCACACTGCTTTAATGATGTTGAGGCTGTGGGGAGGCTCTATGTTTTTTAAAGAGGGTAGTGGAACCTAAGCGATGGCCCACCCCAGAGTACAAGCCCATCATGAGGGCCCCCATAGGAAGGTGTGTTTCTGGGGGACGCCATGTCTTCTGGGTCACTGGCCCTCAGTTCCATCCTCTACCTGTGGTCAGAGTGGCCTGGTTAAATACGCAGCAAGCCAGCCAGCCACCTTCCACAGCGACTGCTAGCCACCTGCCTCTGCCTGCTTCTGCTGTTTATTTGTTGTTTTGTTTTAGCAGCCCAGCACCCAAACCTTGTCTGAGCTGCAGCAGTAACAACGGCTGCCAAATCCAGGTCTGCTCCTCTGCCCAAATCAGTTGACACCAGGCCCCTGCCTGCTCCTCTGCCTGCTTCTCGACCTGTATCAGCCAAAGCCAGCTCAAAACCCGTCGCTGCTCCCAGGACTTATGACCCTCCAAGAGTATCGTGTTTTGGCCCTTTGTTTCTGGTGAGTCCCCTGAGTATCATGAGCCTAAACAGCCACAGCCAGAGCATCCAGTGAGTCCTAAGCCAGCTGAGGTCAAGTATCCAGAGCCAGAAAATCCTGAGTATTCTGAGCAACATGTGCTGGTTAAGCCTGAGCCAGTTAACTCAGAGACTTTGCTTACTGTGGCTGCTATGGCTAAGTCTTCTGAGTATCCTGAGTTCTGTCCAGAGAAGCCCCAGCCAGCAAGGTCTGTGTGCTCTGCACAGCCTCAAAGTCAGTGTCCAGAGTCAGTGGGTCTCATTTTGCCCAAGTCACCCTTGCTTTGTCCCCAGTCTCCAACCTGGCCTCCAGGCAGGCACTGCCTTCACTGCTGGCCATCTTGCCATTGCTGGCCTCCTGCCAAGCCTACAGAGGGGTTCTGTCTATTTTGCTGCTGGCCACCAGATGACCTCCAGAAAGCACCATACTCCACCATACTCTGCTTCCAGGCTGGCCCACTGAATGGTTTCTTGGCCTAGCTCCTCCTCTGGATCAATCCCCTGAACTGTCCCTCTGCTGTGCCCTACAAATGGCCACTATTCTTCTACTCTTCCTGACCCCGAGGCCAACCCCACGAACTGTTCCTCTGCTTTGTGTTGTCTCCCGTTCAGCCTCAGAACTGTTCCTCTGCCTTGCTCCATGGCTAGGTTGACCTCCTGAGCTGTTGTTTTTGTTTTTTGGATGCACTATTTTTGTTTTTGTTTCTTTTTTCCTTTAAAAAAAAAAAAAAAACTATGGATATATTTATATGTACTGTTTGTGAATGAGGGTTTTTGCTAAAAAAAAATGAAGCCATTGCCAATCAGATGCTTTCCAAATGGAATTGCATGGTGGCTCAAAATCTGACAGTACACTTCAGTGTTCATAATTCTATCAGTTTTGACAAGATCAATCCTTAAGACCTGTTGGCACTGATTTTTAGTCCAGTTCTTGTGGAAATTGGCATATCGCAGTCCTTTCTTCCTGTTACCCTGCTTTGAGAAAAACTTCTTGACAGCCACCATTCCATTGAATAGATCGATCTATTCAGGGACCAGATTTCTGTGTCAGGCTGGATTTATTAATTTTTTTCCTATTTCTTAAGGTCATTGCTTCAGATACTATTTATCTGCTCTAATTAACTTTATGAGCCTGGTACTTCTCCAACTGTCAACTCTCCTCAAAATTTTTAAAGACAAAATTCACACCATATTGAGATATGCTAAGTTTTCAAATAATGGCTCTTTGGGAATCACCTTTTTGGCACAAAAGTACAATTTTATGCCTGTCAAACTGTGTGATCGTTGGCATTTCTCATGGATTCAGCTGAAGAAATGAGAATAAATTATGTGTTCTTGTGACAGGCTGCTAATGACAAAGAGCCGAAAGATACAATTTAAATTGGTTCCTTGCAAAGGCGTCTGTTATGTTCAGACTTCACTGGTTCAACCCTTAAGTTAGGTGCCTTTTTTATGTTTTGATTAAAAGGTCACTGTTAGGTGGCTTAACAAACAAAAATATTCCTCTGAAAATCATCAGGTACATGAGTTAAAAAAAGCAGCCAGTGTATTGCTCAAGCCTACATTAAAATATAACGAGAAAGTCTGGCTCCTTGGAAGCAAAATATAAAGTATTGCGTAGGGACTCAAGATTTTTACACAGTACTGCATGCAGTAAATTTTTAATTTTCATTTTAGAAATATTGATTTCTTGGCATTAGTGCAAAGTAGCAACATTGCATTTGCATGTCCTCTGTAGATACCTGTTATACACTGCTCAAAAACAAAAAAAATTAAAAGAACGTAAAATGATACTCAGCAGCTGGTATAATGAAAAACTAGTGAAAAAAGATGAGGTGGGAAAACATGTCAGTGGTATCCACCTCTAAAACCAACTGTAAAAGCAGCTGTCTCATTGTTCCCCTCTAGTGCACTTATTAGTAATTTCATTAACACCAAAACAGCTGAAACTGATTAACAACCCCCACTGCTACAAGGACCACTCACATCAGAAGAGTAAAACTGGACTTCCAATGAGCAATCTAGAAAGATTTGGCGTGCTGGAAGCTGTCTGGACATTTTTAGGCCAAACTTGTGAGGACACCTCATACTAGAATTTACACAATGGTGCTCAAACCTTCACGCAATAATTGTAAACACCGTTTGTGCTATGTCCATTCAGAGATAGTACAAACGGTGTTACTGGGTAAATGTCAGAAGAGTGTATCAGATAAAACAGGTCTTTTGTTGCTCTTGGCTTAGTATGAATGTGACCTTTTCTGTTAGCTTCTATACACAGTGTTGGCATCAGAGGTCCATCTGGATTCTGTTGTACTGCCATGACAAACAGTTTGATAGCTGAGGATAGAATATACCTGCAAGAGAGGCAAAAAAGAAAAGAGACAGCAGCGAAGTATACATACCTGCTGAAAGCAGACTAAATTTACATAATCAGTGGACAGCAGGTTGACACAAAGTCAGCTGAAACCAAGTTGTACAGGGGCAGGAGGTAAGAGTTTTAAAAAGTCTAAAATAGGTGACAATGGGGCGTGACTCGGTGATGACCTTGCCAGCTGTTGAGATGTGAGAATATTAAGTGTGCAGACCAAACTGGGGACGAACAGGACAGTGCGACATTTAAAATTCTGCATTGTTGGTTCATTTGTGCTGTCGTTTTTGTCATTTTTATAAATTTGGCAGCAAATTAAGGACTCGGACATGGGTGTTATAAAGTGAACTTTAGCAGTCTGAAACCCAATCAAGAGACTGTTCTCAACAGTGACAGAAGCAGTAAGGAAGATCTGCATTCACTCCTCTGTCTACTTCCTGCGTATTTGGCTGCTAGTTTATTCTTCTCATCACTTCTGCTTTCCCATGCTGTCAAACCCAAAGCTGACATCACTGCTCTAGTCCAATAATTTTTCTGCCCACCTTCTTTGAGCCAATCAGCCAATCTGCATACTTTAAATCTCACCGCTTACCTGTCATTCCTTGCAAACTCATTTGTGCAACCCACCTCCTCCCCATCTCCACCTCACCCAAGTCACTCAGTTCACCATCCAAGCCTCCATCTTTCTTCACCACCACTAGCGTCGAGACTCTGGGGGTCCTGTCATTGCTGGGATTTCATTCTGCTTCGATGGGCCATTGGAGTCTAACCACCAAATAGCTTGATCAAATTCTGCATATCAATAAAATTATGTTCAACTCTTCCTAATGATCTCACCTAATTAACTACTTTTACAATATTTCACTGTATCTCTGAGGTGGTGCAGGCTACACTAGTACTGACTAGTCCATCCAGCCTCACACTTGCGTGTCAAGCTGAATGTTCAGATCACAAAGGAGCAGCATCAGAATCCAATTAGAGGTGAACCAAGGCTCACCTTTCCAGCTAGTGTCAGTCTGCTTGTTTAGTTCATGCCAGAATTTGAGTGACAGCTTTCGCACCAGCCTAAAGTTCATTTGAGCCAAACCAAACAGCTTGGGTGTGAAAGAACTCGCCTGCAGTGGTTAATTTTGATAAGCCATGACTTCAGTGAACTTTCCAAAGCCCAAGCACACACTGAAACACACAGCAGTGTGGCATTTACAGCACTGTTTTTTGCCTTTACTCACATCACACAAGTAGCAGAAGACATCCTTGTAGGACCGAACATAGAAACGACAGCGTTCACTAATTTCAACTTTCTCCTGGCAAATATAAGCTCAAAAAAATAGTCATTAAATACAAAAGTCATAAACAGACAATTTTCCTCAAGACTAAATCAGTGGTCAGTAGTAACTGTCACGGTCCTGGTTTGTTACCCAGTGTTTAGCGTTTTATGGACATTGAGGTTTTATTTATTTAATTATTTCTTCATGGTCCCTCAGTTCGTGACTCAGTGTTTTGAGTTTTGTCTTTTCTTCATTCTTTTGGAATTTGTGAGAAATAGGTTTTGCTCCTAGTTTCTTTTTTCAGTGCATTGTGTTGCTGTTCCTTTTGTCATTGATTTTATAATTAACCTTCTTTCAGCTTTTCCTGCCTTCCCTGTGTTTTCCATGTCCAGTTGTTGAGTCTCCCCCAGTGTAGATGCTTCTTTCCTCAGTGTGTCTGACTTCCTGTGTTGTGTCACGTCTGCGTTCCTGTCTCCATGTTCAGTTGACCTGATGACCTGCTTTATTTTGTTTGTCTTTTGTCTCATGTGTGAAGAAGATAATGTTTATTCGTCACATGCACAGTCATACACAGTGCAATGCACAGTGAAATGTACTTTGTACCTGCAGCCGAAAATAAGTATTAAAATTTTTTATAAATATGTAAAGTGGTGTGCAAAAGTTTGGGCACCCCTGATAATTTTCATGATTTTCCTTTATAAATCATTGGTTGTTTGGATCAACAATTTCAGTTAAATATATCATATAGCAGATGGACACAGTGATATTTGAGAAGTGAAATGAAGTTTATAGGATTTACAGAAAGTGTGCAATAATTATTTAAACAAAATTAGGCAGGTGCATAAGTTTGGGCATTTTATTGATTTGAATACCTTTAGCACTAATTATTGGAACACAAAATTTGTTTTGTAAGCTCACTGACCCTTGACCTACATACACAGGTGAATCCAATTATGAGAAAGGGTTAAGGTGGCCAATTGTAAGTGTTTCTCCTCTTTGCATCTTCTCTGAAGAGTTGCAACATGGGAGCCTCAAAACAACTCTCAAATGACCTGAAAACAAAGATTGTTCAACATCACGGTTTAGGGGAAGAATCCAAAAAGCTCTCTCAGAGATTTCAGCTGTCAGTTTCCACTGTGAGGAACATAGTGAGGAAATGGAAGACCACAGGCACAGTTCTAGTTAAGACCCGAAGTGGCAGGCCAAGAAAAATCTCAGATAGCCAGAGGCAAAGGATGGTGAGAACAGTCACAGTCGACCCACAGAGCAGCTCCAAAGACCTACAACATCATCTTGCTGCAGATGGTGTCACTGTGCATCGTTCAACTATTCAGCGCACTTTGCAAAAGAAGCTGTATGGGAGAGCAATGCAGAAGACGCCTTTTCTGTGCACACGCCATAAACAGAGTTGCTTGAGGTATGCTAAAGCACATTTGGACAAGCCAGCTTCATTTTGGATTAAGGTGCTGTGGACTGATGGAACTAAAATTGAGTTATTTGAACATAACAAGGGGCGGTATGCATGGCGGGAAAAGAACACAGCATTCCAAGACAAACACTTGATACCCACCGGAAAATTTGGTGGCGGTTCCATCATGCTGTGGGACTGTGTGGCCAGTGCAGGTACTGGGAATCTTGTTAAAGTTGAGGGTCGCATGGATTCCAGTCAATATCAGCAGATTCTTGAACAATGTTGAAGAATCAGTGACAAAGTTGAAGTTGCGCTGGGGCTGGATACTTCAACAAGACAACGACCCTAAACACTGCTCCAAATCTACTAAGGCGTTCATGCAGAGGAACAAGTACAACGTTCTGGAATGGCCATGTCAGCCCCCAGACCTGAATATTATTGAAAATCTGTGGTGTGATTTAAAGCAAGCTGTCCGTGCTCAGAAACCATCAAACCTGACTGAACTGGAGATGTTTTGGAAAGAAGAATCATCCAAAATACCTTCAACCAGAATCCAGACTCTCATGGGAAGCTATATATATATATATATATATATATATATATATATATATAGAGGCTGTTATTTCTGCAAAAGGAGGATCTACTAAATATTGATGTGATTTTTCTGTTGGGGTGCCCAAACTTATGCACCTGCCTAATTTTGTTTAAATAATTATTGCACACTTTCTGTAAATCCTATAAACTTCATTTCACTTCTCAAATATCACTGTGTTTGTCTGTTATATGATATATTTAACTGAAATTGCTGATCTGAACAACCAATGATTTATAAAGGAAAATCATAAAAATTATCAGGGGCGCCCAAACTTTTGCATACCACTGTATAAATGTGCTGTTGTAGTTACTAGGATAAGAGTATTAAGAAGATTAAGAGTAGAATGGGAGGCAGAGCCTTCAGCTTTCAGGCCCCTCTTCTGTGGAAAGAGCTCCCAGTTTGGATTCAGGAGACAGACACCCTCTCTATTTTTAAGATTAAACTTGAAACTTTCCTTGTTGATGAAGATTATAGTTAGGGCTGGATCAGGTGACCCTGGACCTCCCCCTTGGTTATGCTGCAATAGGCCTAGGCTGCTGGGGGGTTCCCATGATGCACTGAGTATTTCTTTTTTATTCACCTGTTTTTAGTCTGTTTATACCCCACTCTGTATTCAGTCATTAGTTATTATTAATCTCTGCCTCTCTTCCACAGCATGTCTTTTGTCCTGTCTCTCTCCCCTCAGCCTCAATCAGTCGCTGCATATGACTGCCCCTCCCTGAGCCTGGTTCTGCTGGAGGTTTCTTCCTGTTTGATGAAAATCTCAACCACAAGCAAACTAAGAAACAAACTGAAGATGTTCAATAACAGAACTTAAAAGACACACATGACAGATAATTGTCATACTAACCGCAAATATCCACAGCTACCCTAGACATTGAAAATGATCTTGCTAGGCATCTAAACAAAAGTGAAAGTTTAGCAGTTGTCTTTCAGGTTGTTGAAAATATCCCTAAGTGCAAGGTCATTCATCCTCTTCAAGACTGCTGCAAACTCCTCAGACAACCAACAGCTACAAACCTAGACCTTCCATACTGCAAAGCATCAGTGCTAACCACTGCATCATAAAACACATAATGAGACATAACCACAAGAGACACATAATTTACAGCACATGCAGACATATGTAAAGATTTAGCCCAGGGCAACAACATCTGTGGATAGCTAGTGCTAGGTGGGTCTTTTTTCTGCACACCTATATGATTTTTGGCACTAAAGATGAACAGATCAGTGAACAGTTACAAGATTTTGGGCTGCTTTATTTTTTTCGAGTTTAAGAATTCATTTGGGAATGAGGATGACTTGGAAGATGAACCTTTAGACTTATCTTGGCGTGCCACTTCTTCACTACGGACAGACATGCTAAATTAATTCACAAGAGACAAACAAACAGCAAGAGTACAGCATGAGACCGGTGCCTACACCACCCACCAGCATTCTGCAGATCACTGGCAGTTATAGTTAAATTCACTTCTGCCCACTGTTCTGGCCCTGAATACTGAAATAATAAAACTCAGATGGACAAGACAGTTATGCATACTTTAGCAAAGTTATAGAGTCAGAAGTGCAGAGTTGAAAGAGAAGGACATGTTTAATTATGAGTTGTGAAAAATAGATGGAACAACCATGTGTGAGGGGAAAAAAACATGCAGTGCCTGGGAATGTGAGGAAAAAAGATTCTGCTGGATTGTGACGGGAGAACAAAAATGGGATCGAGGAGCAGATGGTACTTTATCTTTCTTTACAGAACAGCATCACATTACCACCAAATTTAATCTAATCTCCACAAAACTGCGACAGATCCATTTGGATACGGCCTCTGAGAAGAGCCTGGGGCAAGATGTGTGTGTGTGTGTGTGTGTGTGTTTTATTTACTTATTTTTATCACAGCGAAAAAGGACGTTACTCCATTAATCTCCTCTCCTGGCAGCTCTTGGCTTCAGATTGGAGCCGGTAATGAGACCCTCTGAAGGCTCCTGAGCAAACAGAGGTTTCTCATCACAGGAAGGAGGGAAAAGAGGAGGAGCATTTGAAGACACATCAGAGCTCTGACAGTCTGATGGAGCACAGCCGTACTGTTGAGAGAAGTATTAGCTCTGAATCATTGTACGTTAGTTATGATTTTGAGTTGAAGATAGATCTAGGAGTCCTTGAGAGCAAAATACAGTGCAAATAGTGGTACGAATACAGTATGTCTTATCAGATGTCTGTGAAGGAGCATAAAACAACAAACAAATTTTTTGCCACACTGAAGCATTTGAACACATCTTTCCTGTCAGAAAATGCCACCAATGCACCCTTAAAAACTAGACTCAAGATCATTTTACTCATTTTATTTTTTTTCTGGTTCCCAAATGACATCTAATGGAGAATGTTGAGTTCACTGGAATGTGACCTTAGGCACACACTGGGATGGTTTTCAGGCAAGTACGAAGTGTCAACAGTTGCTGGGCCCCTGTTCTCTGCCAGAAAACAGGGCAATCGCTCTGTGTTGGGCGAAGAGTTGTTGCCATGACTAATGGAGTTTAAGATCAAATCAGCACTGTGCCACTCAAAGTGAGCTTTTTCAACTTGTGCCATGAAAGCCGATCTTGTTCAATTCTCACAGCATGAAGGTTCTAGGTTCAAATCCACCACTGGGGTCTTTCTGTGTGCAATTTGCATGTTCTTCCTGGGTTCTCTCCAGGTACTCTATCTTCCTCACACAGTCCAAGATTCTTAGCCCTGTGGTAGACTGGGTGTATCCCAACGCTTACTGCTTTGCAGTAAGGAGGGTCAGGCTGGCCTGGGAACACCTTGGGGTCCCCCCGGATGAGCTGCTGGAGGTGGCTGGGTAGAGGAAAGTCTGGGCTTCTCTACTTAGGCTGTTGCTCCCGCGACCCAGCTCCGGATAAGTGGAAGAAGATGGATGGATGGATGGATGGTTGGTTTGTTTGTTGTTGATTTATTTAACCCAACTGTGTGGAATAGTACACCATAGATAAAACACTCAAAGTGCATTCAAACCCCATGTTGGTAGCCCACGGTGACAAAAAAACAAATCATCAACACAGCCTTTACTGCCTGAAGGCCCCCAAGTCTTTAATTGTTGCCTTAACACTTGAAATCCTGGTTAAGGGAAAAGAAATACTGCACTTGGCTGAACTTACTCAGGGGAGTGTCTTTGACCTTGTGCAAAGTAACCACAGCAGTTTTGATTTGTCAAATGTTGTCCTCCGTTTTTATCCTTAAACTGCAACTGAGTGTCTCATGTACAAGTTGAAATCGCTCTTTCCTTTTTTCTTTCCAGTTGAAACCAACCTGTCACTCACACCTAAAGTATGATGCTGGGATCATAACATATGATCCCAGCATCATACTTTAGGTGTGATGCTGGGATCATATGCTGGGATCATAACATATGAGCTGATTCCAAAAGAAAAAGGCACCAATGTTACAAACATAACTGACAGGCTAAAATTCTTCATCCACAAAAAAGTTTTGTCAAGTTCTTGTATTTGTGCTATTGCTCTATGACAAAAGAGAGAAGTTCCAGTAAGAGACAGTTCAACCACCACTACCCAACCCTAATTAGCAGTATTTATTCTGCACACAAAAATCTTACTACATCCAAGCTTTTATAATGTCCTAACGGCTTTCAAGATGAAGGAAGTAGATTAAAAGTCTGTGTTGCAGTATCATTTTCTCCTAGAGAGCACACTTACTCTGCAGGAGTAAATTATCCGCTTTCACTGAAGGTTTGATTCAAGCAGTTTGTTGTTTGAAGTACAGCAGAGATAATTAAAACATTGTGCTAAAAGGAAGGTGCTGATAGAGAGGAGCAGATGAAGTTGGTATTATAGGCAATCAAATTTATTAGATGTATTTGCAGCTTATTACTGAGGCAATATGTACCTAGAAACACTGATTGTTTACTATAAAAAATCTAATATTCTGTGAAACCTTTCAGCATGTGGAAAAACTGAATATATCTTTTTTACTTAATCATAACTTTCAAGCCACTTTACTTTTTATTACTGGGGACCCACCTGTTATACAAAGGGCTGATGAAAGATTTCATGTTACCATGACTGAAATGTTAATAATAATGTTAATAAATGTTTTTTACCCTTGGCTGCAATAAAAAAAGGCCTACCATATATATATATATATATATATATATATATATATATATATATATATATATATATATATATATATTAGTGCCTTGCGAAAGTATTCGGCCCCCTTGAACTTTTCAGCCTTTTGCCACATTTCAGGCTTCAAACATAAAGATATAAAATTTAAATTTTTTGTGAAGAATCAACAACAAGTGGGACACAATCGTGAAGTGGAATGAAATTTATTGGATGTGTCAAACTTTTTTAACAAATAGAAAACTGAAAAGTGGGGCGTGCAATATTATTCGGCCCCTTTACTTTCAGTGCAGCAAACTGACTCCAGAAGTTCAGTGAGGATCTCTGAATGATCCAATGTTGTCCCAAATGACTGATGATGATAAATAGAATCCACCTGTGTGTAATCAAGTCTCCGTATAAATGCACCTGCTCTGTGATAGACTCAGGGTTCTGTTCCAAGTGCAGAGAGCATCATGAAGACCAAGGAACACACCAGGCAGGTCCCAGATACTGTTGTGGAGAAGTTTAAAGCCGGATTTGGATACAAAAAGATTTCCCAAGCTTTAAACATCTCAAGGAGCACTGTGCAAGCAATCATATTGAAATGGAAGGAGTATCAGACCACTGCAAATCTACCAAGACCCGGCCGTCCCTCTAAACTTTGATCTCAAACAAGGAGAAGACTGATCAGAGATGCAGCCAAGAGGCCCATGATCACTCTGGATGAACTGCAGAGATCTACAGCTGAGGTGGGAGAGTCTGTCCATAGGACAACAATCAGTCGTACACTGCACAAATCTGGCCTTTATGGAAGAGTGGCAAGAAGAAAGCCATTTCTCAAAGATATCCATAAAAAGTCTCATTTAAAGTTTGCCATAAGCCACCTGGGAGACACACCAAACATGTGGAAGAAGGTGCTCTGGTCAGATGAAACCAAAATCGAACTGTTTGGACACAATGCAAAACGATATGTTTGGCGTAAAAGCAACACAGCTCATCACCCTGAACACACCATCCCCACTGTCAAACATGGTGGTGGCAGCATCATGGTTTGGGCCTGCTTTTCATCAGCAGGGACAGGGAAGATGGTCAGAATTGATGGGAAGATGGATGGGGCCAAATACAGGACCATTCTGGAAGAAAACCTGTTGGAGTCTGCAAGAGACCTGAGACTGGGACGGAGATTTATCTTCCAACAAGACAATGATCCAAAACATAAAGCCAAATCTACAATGGAATGGTTCACAAATAAACGTATCCAGGTGTTGGAATGGCCAAGTCAAAGTCCAGACCTGAATCCAATGGAGAATCTGTGGAAAGAGCTGAAGACTGCTGTTCACAAACGCTCTCCATCCAACCTCACTGAGCTCGAGCTGTTTTGCAAGGAAGAATGGGCAAGAATTTCAGTCTCTCGATGTGCAAAACTGATAGAGACATACCCCAAGAGACTTGCAGCTGTAATTGCAGCAAAAGGTGGCGCTACAAAGTATTAACGCAAGGGGGCCGAATAATATTGCACGCCCCACTTTTCAGTTTTTTATTTGTTAAAAAAGTTTGACACATCCAATAAATTTCATTCCACTTCACGATTGTGTCCCACTTGTTGTTGATTCTTCACAAAAAAATAAAATTTTATATCTTTATGTGTGAAGCCTGAAATGTGGCAAAAGGTTGAAAAGTTCAAGGGGGCCAAATACTTTCGCAAGGCACTGTACATATATATATATATATATATATATATATATATATTAATAACGCAACAGAATCAATGACTTAAATGCCACTTCATCTTTCAGTGACAGTATGAAAACGTCAGCTTTGTGTGAAGCAGTGACCTTCACCACCTTAATTAAATGAGAATTGTGTTTCTTTAGGCAGACCACGAACTCAAGCTCAGCCCAAATACTAGCAGGTCAGCTGATCTCAGTGCTAGTCCATATCAGCTGATGGTACAATTACACCCTTCTATATATTCAATTAGCAAATATAAAGAGCATGCTATTTAAGCTACTTTAATTCCCCACAGTTGCTGCACAGCTTCCACAACCCACCTCCTCTCTTGCTGTATTTCACTCAATCATTGTTGCCTACATTGCTCTGTGTTGGTCATATTGCTACTGTCTCTGCCTATGGCTTTACTCATGTGCACATGGAAAGGCACAACAGGGCATTTAAGCTAATCTCCAGCTGTTTATCTCAATGAATTAACTTGTAATGGTCACAGAAAAGTAGTAGATTATAACATGCATTGATGTCCTCATTTGACAGGTTAAATTTGCCTTAAGCACATGGACATTGGAAGTGTGAAAATCCTGAATATTTATTTATTTATTCATTGTCTCAGAGCAGTCACATAGTAGAACATTGTGACTTAGCAGTGATTGTTCAGAAAACTAATGCTTTGCCCATCCATCTGAAAGAATTGATTAAATAGCCCAGCACACATGCTCAGAGGATAATCTTCAACTTCTAGTCACATAAATGGCGTGAAGCCTGCAAACTGGTTCAGACACACATTTACATGCCTCACCTCACGTACATACAGCAAACACACCCTCCCAGAATTGCAGTGTATTTAAGCTCCAAATTATTAATGTATTTGAAATTATTGGAAATAATAATAATAATAACTAACTTATTTCCTTTTGCGGGAATGAGGTAAGGGTCTATACACCAAACTCGTATTATATTCTATTGCTTTGAGAAATCATTTTAAGTTTGGCTAAACTGAAGATAACCTTGGGAGTTTTGCTTGAATTGTTCCTTTCATTTATAATTTCCAAAAGCTTGTACGCTTTTGGAAATTATATTTCTGATTTCTAACACGGTTTTGTTTTCACATTTTTGTACTTGAGATTTTTTTTCAAATAAAGTCTGCAAAGAACTTTACCTACGTCATAAATATGTCCTTGTGTAAACTTTCAGAAAGCACAAAACAAAGGCACATTTTAACAAAGGGAAACTACCTCGAAAGACTTTCCTGTAAACCAAGTCAGGTCACTGCAGCTAAAACTTCAATTGCTTTTTCTTACAATTCTCTGTGCTGTCTCCCACTGCATCAAAATTAAGCCAAACAGACAAAGAAAAACTGGCGTTCATAACACCTGGATTGTGAAAACAAAACATTTCTAATCTGAGATAAAAGTTCTGCAAAGACACCTACTGAGCCTCACCAGTACCCTTATGTTTTCAACATTAAAGCGAAAACATGGAGGGAAAAGAAAATAGCAGATTTCTTAAGAGACTCCAGCTGCCCGTGTGAGTTAGGAGTTGTGTGGTTTCTACCTGTCTGAAATGGACCTTCAGTTAACTCAGACTTAGTTCCTTCTCCCCAGCTGTAGAGTCATAGATTCACAGGGCCGGGAACAAAACCTTAACCATTTAACCCTTCCTACACTGGCTGGATGATGAAAGGAGCAGCTCAACAAGTCTGTCTTTAAACTCTAAAACAGAGTTTAACATGAAACAAAAATCACTTATTTTTGTAAACATGCTCAGAACTAATGAAGAGAAAGAACGCACCGTGGAAGAAGAAATCAGGCAAAGTTTTCTTTGTGGGTTTTGTGAGACGCCCACAAATTTTTAATTTTATTCCTTTCAAAAATGTAATACTAATTAAGAATTTATTTTATGAAAAACATATGTCACAGCATTTTACTGGAACATTTTGGATCATCTTTGCCTAAATTGTGTTTTACTGGCCAAGATAAAATAAGGGGCAGATATTTCTGAACATACTGTTTGGGCTGATTCCATCATTTAAAGCATTTTCTGAAAAATGTAAAATTATCAACAACAAGTTTTATCCAAAAATTTTATCCATCTAGCCATTTTCTACCATATATCCAGGCAGCAGTCCTAGAAGAGATGCCCAGAGCTCAAGCTCCCCGAGACACCTTCAGCTGTTCCAAGGGGAAGCGGAGGCGCTCTTAAGCAGAGGTGGGAGACATAATCTCATCAGCTTGTCTTGGGTCTGCCCCACAGTCTTATCTATATTCCCAAAAGACCTTACCTCATGAACCTCATGAAACACCTCACTGGCTCCTTTCAGCTGTCTCGCTCACCTTATTAGACTCCTTTAAAAATAACAGGGGTCTATATGTTGAATTCAAAGAAACTTTTTGAAATACTGTCCAGAGAAATTTGAGAATGTGTCATTTCTCTCTCCATTTTTCTTTTGGTAACACTGAACAATGGGCTGAGCTGCATTTCAAGAGGAAGTATTGTGTAGTAGCTTTAATCCCCTACATATTTTATTAGGCCCATCCCAGTTGTGTTTTATTTCAGTGACGCACTAAATGTTTGGTTTTTTTTAACTGTTGTTAGAGAGTTTCTGCAGCATCTACACCAAATCTATCCAGTGACATTAATGTATCAATAGAAGTGTAGTTACTTTTGGCTGCTCCCTTGTTTCCAAAGGCGTCGCCACAACAGATGGCTTTGCATGTTTGATTTCGCACAGATTTTGTCACTGCCTTTCTTGATGCAACCCTACAATTTATCCAGTCCTGGCACCAACAGTAGACTGGGATTATGTCTCCTCCTGAAGTCAAACTAGGGATCTTTCATTAATAAGTTAAATGCGTTAACCACTACACTACTATCCACCTATAAAAGTGTAATAAGCTACAAAACACAATCATAACTTTCAAGCCACAAGTTTTTATAACATTATATTCAAACTAAGAACTCACTGCCAGGGTGGTGATTGCAGCATATGGCCACATTCAAACATGCACAAGTCTTTAAGCATAAAATTTTGCCAAACAACAATCTGTAATAAGGTGGCCGTGCAGTACATGACAATATGATGTGCAATATCAGTGCAAACTGCTCAGGTGCCAGATCACTTTTCTCTGTAGTTAATTATCTATATATTCTATTTCTCAAATTATTCTATTTATTTGTAAATATATTTTAATATTTTTTTTTAAAAAGCAGCACTGGAGGGACCTCGGAAACTAAGAAAACTCGTTCCTGTCATGTTTCATATGAGAAGAATGACAGTAAAGCTCTTTGAAGCTTTAATATTAGACCAATAGGAAAATGTTTAGCACATAACCCAGTTTAAAAGAAACACAGTTGCTGTAGCCAAAGTTAGAAAGAAAAACTGGCAATAAAACAAACAAACAAACAAGCTGTGTTACACAACAAAAGACAAATGTAAAAGCATCCTTGAATATCAATAAGTATATTCAAGTCCTTTAATCAGTGGTTCACCTCTAAGAGCTGCCAAAGAAAGGCAGTATGCTCATCATGCTAAAGAAGATAATTTACCATGCTGACATACCCTGCTAAGAAGTGAACCTTATGTTACCTTGCTAAGACCAAAACCAGACATGGACAATCATTCCTTATATCTTTTGAAAACAAGTACTACTTAAAAGCTGTATTACAATTTAACTGTTTTATGATATTGAACCATAATACAAATATTCATTTCAGTCTACAGCCTCCCACCGGCTGTGAGCCGGCCACATGCAAAGCACCAGACACTGATTCATGTGTCTGTTCAGTAATAAGTAGCCTCTCTCTGCTGTTCATTTCAATAACACCTACTTCCTCCCTCTGGATGAAATATCAGACAACACTTTTCTTTCCCACCCTCAGATGCTGAGCCTTCTGCCAGTCTACTATCAAGACAGAAGTCTGTTGGATATTTTCATCAGCAGATTTTGTACTGAGCCTGTAAGCTTCAATATATAGAAGAATACTAGAGTTTCCCACACTTTCCCATATATAGTATCAGTCAAACGTTTGGACACACTTCCAAACTTTTGACTGGTATTGTGTACTGTCTTGACATACAAAATACTCACCAAAGCCCCAGTCCTGTTATTTAAAGCAGTGAACTGATTGATGCTTTTATTCATGCATCCATTCCTTTCTCTTCTGCTTATCCAGTTCAGGGTTACGGAGGGGCTGGAGCCTACTCCAGCTGTCGTAGGGCAGGAGGCAGCGCACACCCTGAACAGGTCACCACTCAAAGAAACAAGGTTCAGATCTCCTGGTTGGCTAAAGCCTGTATGTGTGGAGTTTGCAGGTTCTAGGTTATACCAGAAATACCCATAGGGATGTGAGTGGGTAGAAGATAAAATGAATGGCAGTCTTGACTGTCCATGTTATTAGAAAACTTTATCCAGGTATATTATTTGCCATATAGAATTAGCTTTATAAGCTAATTCTATATGGCAAATATTATCATAGCTTCTACAATGCTATGCAAAAGTCTGCCACCCCTTTCTTCTCTTTTTTTAAAGTGCTCTTGAGCAATAGTTGCCCAGGTTTTCTGGACACTGGCTGCTTTTTCAATCATTTTCAGTCCAATCCTTGTACCTGACCATTTTCAGAGGATTTTATTTTTTGTTCATTAAGTCACTTAACACTGACTTATGAATTATTCAAGCACATAGAAGGCACCAAACTTAAGAGATGAACCAGTGTTGTGTCTACACATAGCAGACAACTCAACAAAAAAAAATAAATAAAATTAATTGTATATTTAGGCACTTTGTTACCAGCAGCCTGTCACAACAACATATCATTTGTTGCCATTTCTTTAGCTGAATCTGCAAAAAAAATACCAAAGTTAACAGTTTCATAGGCATAAGATTGTATATTTTTCTAGATGATTTCTAGGTAAAACTGGAGTTTAAAATATTAGATTAACTTGAAAATGCTGCAGATGAATGAAAACAACACAAATGTCAGAACAGAACAACAATATCAGTGCCTGTCTTCATGTCAGCTCATATCACAGATTCAGACACATAGTTTGCTGCTTTTGTTTAAGGGACAGTCAGTCTAACAGCATGATGAGATCATTTCAGACAAATGCTTCCTGTCTGGCCATAACTGCAGAAAGCCTGCTGCCAGCTGCAGTGACGAGAGGCAGGTTTTGAAAATGTCAGTTCTTTGTCACTGAAAGGGAAAAAGCATGTGAATTTCATACCTTTTCATTGTCTTCAAATTATCCAGGACCTATACACATTTAAAATGAAAAAAAAAAAAGAATTACAAATTGTTGTTTCTAAAAGAAAGTCATGACATACTGTAACAAAACTTATTTTATGCAGATTACTTTAACTGGGTAATAAGGGCAGCAATTAAATTCTGACAAAACAAAAATATAACCAAGTTTAGCTCAGTCAGATCAAAACAGGGAGAAATTGTTCAGATATACATTCAGTGATGTATAGTTAACTGATTTCTGTTCTTGAGGGGTCCAGGTTTCCATCTTAGCCACGATCTTATCTTTCAAGTCAGCTGCTCTGGTATTCAGCATACTAGTTGTTATTATTTGGGCTTGGACCCCAATCTCACAGTGTGGGGATGATGATATCTCCCCCCGACATGTTGTTCTGGCTCCCCTTTGCCGTAGCATTTGCGTTGTAACAGTTCCGGAAATGTGTGTATGTGTGAGTTTGTGCTATTGATAATCAAGTTAAAATGCAATATGTTTTAACAAGTAGTGAATGAATAGTGAATGAGTGCAAGTATTGCAATAGGGGATGGCTGCATCTATTGTTCCAAGGGGACCCTTGAAGATGCATTAGTGGTGGTGATAGCAAGTCACACAGAAGTGAAGAAAAAAAAAGGCACTCAACAATGGATATGATGGTGGGCAAATATATTGTTGGAGGAATAGTGACTGCTCTATTCAGTCCTTCTAAAAATGTATGACTCTATGGCAAAGACACTGGCAAATAAAACAGGTATTGTCTGACTACTTGTAAACCCAGAGCATGCAAGAGGCCTAGACTGGCTGCAGAATTGCCACTGCCACTCTGGTTTTGTTTTTGTTTTGTTTGTTTCTTATATCAGGTCTGAATCATTACGATACTTATTTTGATATGTTTACATGTTGGTTATTTTCTTGCAAAAAATAATAAAAGTCGTTGGGAAAAAAATGCCAGTCTGGACAGTTCCTGGTGAACTACCTGGGATTTCAGGTATTTATGGACCTTGGACTGTCAGAGGTACATCAGGAGAAACTGGTTAATATCTGCCCATAAATATGAGAAAATGCCAGAACTCTGTAACTATGTAAGACATCATGTCCAAACCCAGTCTTTGTTGTTGCTCTCATCATCTGCTTCCCTTTTCTTGAGGCATGCATGGAGGGGGCTGTGAGATGTTGCCTTGGAGCCACACAGTGGACTGGTACCTGTAAGGGGAACAAGGTTGGAGGTATGGTAACTTTGTGGAGCTATACGTTATCCTTGGTAGAGAAGAAGTATCCATCTGAAGAGTAAAAGCTTGCTGTGTTAGCCAGGTACTGGGGTGCCCTGAAGGAATTAACCTAAGGGCAAGACATCTAAAATCATCACTTATAGCAAAGTCCATTGCTACCCACAGAAGGCTATAGTAAGAGCACCAAAGCAATGAAAGTGAGGTGGGGGAGATGGGAGGACATCTTACTGGACCCTGACCTCAAGATTTGCCCAGCACATTTTGCCCAGTAGGAAACCACAGTAAGATGAGATTAACGATTAACCAAGTGAGTAGATTTTGACAGCAGTCTTGGAAGGATTGGTGGAGTTGGAAAAATGGAAGATAAAAAGAGCCACAATTATGGACAGGCTATGCTGCATTCAGGCACTTAAGGAAGCTCTCATCATATGGGAAGAAAATGGATTTGAGGGAGAAAAAGGTAAAAAGTAGCTCACAAAGAATTGTGGAAGACTGTTAACAGTGGGACAAGCAAAAGGTTGGCAGGTAAGGAGAAGAAATATATTGCCACAAGCATTTGCTCATCTGCCTTCTCACACATATGAAGTTGAAAGACATCTCATTCTTAATCCATAGGGTCTAATATGACTTTGTTCCACCCTTTGCAGCTATAATATCTTTCCAAGAGGTTTGGGAATGTTTCATTCTTCCAGAAGGACATTTGTGCAGTCAGACACTGATGTTGGACAAGAAGACCTAGCTCACAGTTTCCACTCTAATTCCTCCCAAAGGTTTTCTATCAGGTCAGTGTCAATGCTCTATGCAGGCCAGTCCAGTTCCTCCGCACCAAATTCACTTATCCATGTTTTTATGGACCTTGCTTTGTGCACATTCATGTTGGAACAGGAAGAAGACATCACCAAACTGTTCCCAGAAATTTGGGAGCATTAAATTGTCCAAAATGTCTTGCTATGTTGAAGCCTTAAGAGTAAAGATGTCGTGAATTCTTTTGTATTTTTATTCCCAAGCACTTTCTGCTAGCGAAGATCTCGTTTTTGCCATTTCTTCCTCCACGAAATGCGCATTGAATGTGATATATATATACAGGTGCTGGTCATAAAATTAGAATATCGTGAAAAAGTTGATTTATTTCAGTAATTCCATTCAAAAAGTGAAACTTGTATATTATATTCATTCATTACACACAGACCGATATATTTCAGATGTTTATTTCTTTTACTTTTGATGATTATAACTGACAACTAATGAAAACCCCATATTCTGTATTTTAGTAAATTTGAATATTGTGAAAAGGTTCAATATTGAAGGCACCTGGTGCCACACTCTAATGAGCTAAGGGCCTTTAAATGGTCTCTCAGTCTAGTTCGGTAGGCTACACAAACATGGGGAAGACTGCTGACTTGACAGTTGTCCAAAAGACGACCTTTGACACCTTGCACAAGGAGGGCAAGACACAAAAGGCCATTGCTAAAGAGGCTGGCTGTTCACAGAGCTCTGTGTCCAAGCACATTAATAGAGAGGCGAAGGGAAGGAAAAGATGTGGTAGAAAAAAGTATACAAGCAATAGGGATAACTGCACCATGGAGAGGATTGTGAAACAAAAGCCATTCAAAAATGTGGGGGAGATTCACAAAGAGTGGACTGCAGCTGGAGTCAGTGCTTCAAGAACCACCACGCAAGACATGGGTTTCAGCTGTCGCAGTCCTCGTGTCAAACCACTCTTGAACAAGAGACGGCGTCAGAAGCGTCTCGCCTGGACTACAGACAAAAAGGACTGGACTGCTGCTGAGTGCTCCAAAGTTATGTTCTCTGATCAAAGTCAATTTTGCATTTCCTTTGGAAATCAAGGTCCCAGAATCTGGAGGAAGAGAGGAGAGGCAGAGAATCCACGTTGCTTGAGGTCCAGTGTAAAGTTTCCACAGTCAGTGATGGTTTGGGGTGCTATGTCATCTGCTGGTGTTGGTCCACTGTGTTTTCTGAGGTCCAAGGTCAATGCAGCCTTCTACCAGGAAGTTTTAGAGCACTTCACGCTTCCTGCTGCTGACCAACTTTATGGAGATGCAGATTTCATTTTACAACAGGACTTGGCACCTGGACACAGTGCCAAAGCTCCCAGTACCTGCTTTAAGGACCATGGTATCCCTATTCTTAACTGGCCAGCAAACTGGCCTGACCTTAACCCCATAGAAAATCTATGGGCTATTGTGAAGAGGGAGGTGGGATAGGCCAGACCCAACAATTCAAAAGAGCTGAAGGCCACTATCAGAGCAACCTGGGCTCTCATAGCACCTGAGCAGTGCCACAGACTGATTGACTCCATGCCACGCTGCATTGCTGCAATAATCCAGGCAAAAGGAGCCCCAACTAAGTACTGAGTGCTGTACATGCTCATACTGTTCATGTTCATACTTTTCAATTGGCCAACATTACTAATTTTTGTATTGGTCTTAAGTAATATTCTAATTTTCTGAGATACTGAATTTGGGGTTTTCATTAATTAATCATTTACAACTAAGGTATATAGAAGAATATTTCTGAATGTATAACAGATTGAACCTTGAGGTCGATGGCTACAGCAGATGCAGAACAGATGCAGTGGTGTACAGAAGACTACACTGGGTTCTACTTTACCAAAATTAAGTAACCAAGGCTAAAATTTGTATGAGTTTACCAAAATGGAACAGTATTATTATGAATTTGTGACCTCATCTGATAAGTCTTGATATCTGCTGTGACATTTAGATGACAAGGTCAGAATTTGGCATTTAGCAACTACAATATCCATTTGAAAAAGATTTGTATAAATCAGCTATGCTGATTGATTATGCCTGTTTTCTGTCACTATGGTCCTTTAAAATAAATACTTCTAAATATAATTATAATCATGTAAGAAAACATGGGGACTCAAACCTGCGACCCGCCAGTTGCAAAGTGAGCACCTACCCACTGCGCCACTGCCGCCCTACTACTGTTTTTTTTTTTGCAATCTTTGTTGCAGTGAGCACTCCCCCATGTTCCTTCCCTGCATATGAAGTATTGTGGATTTAGTCCGATTTTTTACTTCATGGACTTTGTTATTCGTAGTACTGTCATCACTCTGAATAAAGGATTTGCTTTGTTTAATCTTGCCATCATGTGAGTCTTAGATTTTCTTCTTATAATTTGTGACAGAACTGGTTAATAGGACAGCTAGATTCACACAACATGATAAAACTAAAGGCTGTATATAAAAGATCACTTAGCAAAGGTGGAAAAAAATAATCCAAAAAACCTCGTCTGTCATCAGATATCAGCTCTAGGTTGGCACATCTCAAGAGTGCAATAAGGACTTAAAACTGATCTAGCTTACAAAGCTCATCTCATTAAACAGAGGTTATTTTATAGTTTTTTGGGGGAGGGTGTGTCCAAATTGAAATTAATTTAACTTTACATTATCAATGCACAGTTTATCCTAATAGAACAGGTTTTCCATATTATGTTTTGCATGTAACTGAGGAATGAATCTAATGCCTTTTAATCATCCTGGTTATTTGCTTTAAATTACTGTACTTTTAAAGACTTTAAAACTTTTCATGGACAGCCAGCTAGCTAAGCTAAGCAGACTATCCCTGAGGGGGTGTACTGTGAAGGATGTTCAATATAATCAGGCTTTGCTTTAGCCAGCTTGATAAAACTTAAAACCACAATGGTGGTTATCGGCTTTCTGCTAGTTGCCCATAGGTTTGTCCAATCGACCTAACCCCACGCAGAGAACATATAAACTCCACACAGAAAGGCCCCGGCCAAAGAGGATTCAAACCCAGACCTTCTTGCTGTGACGCAACAGTGCTAAGCACCACACCACTGTACTGCCCCAATGAGAGACTAAGGAATGAATAAACAGTGATAACATTCAATAAACTAATATTAAATATATAACAGTAAAAGCAACGTGGTTGCTGAAAACAACAAGAGAGTACTGCTGGAAAAAATATTAATCTTGTGAATTTAGGATCATCAAAAGTGCACTGAGTAGTAATTCAATAAGAAGAGATCATTAGGAGGAATTTAAGATGATTTACTGATAAGAAATACAATTAAGCTATTTGGCGATTAGACTCCGATGGCCCATCAAGACAGAAGAGAATCCCAGTGGAGACAGGAATTAAGGCAGGAATGCCCCAGAGTCTAGATGCTGGTGGTGGTGGAGACCAAGATGGAGGCTTGAACGGAGCTCTTGGGTGGTGAAGAGGAGGTGGTGAGTTGCATAAATGAGTCTGAAAGGGAAAATGAAAGATGAGCAGTGACCTTTAAAGCATGCTGAGAGTGGGTGATTGATTCAAGGAAGGTGGGCAAAAAGATGGCTGGACTAGAAGTGAAGTCAGCATTGAGCTGGACATCATGGGAAAGTGGAAGTGATGTAAAATAGAGAAGCAGCTAAACACCTGGGAAATTAGGCAGATGAGTGATTACAGATCTTCCTTACTGAACTTACATCTAAGCTTCATCTTATATATACAGTGCCAGTCAAAAGGTTCCAAACTTTTGACTGGCACTGTATATATCCTGGCCAGGATTTGAACCCCGACCCCCATTGTAAGACAGTAAAGTTGACATCCTACATCTGGCCAAGGCCTTTCTGTGTGGAGTTTGCATACTCTCCCTGTGTTTCCGTGGGTTATCTCTGGGTATCAATGGTTGTCTGTCTCTCTGTGTTGGCCCTGCGACAGGCAGGTGACCTTGCCTGGGTGTACCCAGTGCAAAAAAGACAAAGATAAATACATATGTATGCATTTTCTGCTTCACCTACTGAATGCATGTAAATTCCCATGACAGCACTGTGTAACTTTGTAGCTCGGCCTCCTTGTGCAGTGTCAGACTCAACTCAGCAGGTCAAATTTATAAAACTGATTCCTTCAGCAAAGAAATTCTATTATACTTTAGAACATGAAAAGATTCCATGAAAATGTGATGCTTGCAGTCAATATTAAAATGAAACTCTGACCGTAACCCGCTTTGGACCAGATTAGGCATTCTGCTTAAGTTTTCATTTTGCCAGGCTAAGAGATCTTTGTGACACAGAAAACTGACTCAACAAAGCTTATTAACCCATTATTCTCACCTCACAGTTATACTCCTCTGGTCTCTTGAACTTTCTTAAAGGAAAAAAGAGAAAAAGGGTGAGAATAAGAAAGAGAGAGCGGTATTTATCTGGTTTTGAAAAAGCTGTTGAGAAGTTATAAATAATCATTTGTAAATGTACAACTTCAAGTGAGGTTTGTTTTTCTGTATGTACTGTTTGTACCTCGGTGGTTGTATCTGAAGTCAACAAAATGAGGCAAATCAGGCAAGCAAAAACAAAAAAGTGGAATGTAATTGTATTCAAACTTAAGCGGGGGAGGGAGCCTTGAGAAAAAATAAATATGCAAACAATATAAAAAAGGACAGCATTTCTTAGAAAGCAAACAGGCTGGAGAGTACAGTCCTGCAGCCAGTGATTTTATCAATATATGTAGTAGTGGCCATAATGTTAATATTTATCTTGTATCATTTACCAGGTCACCAGTGAGCCAGTTAGTAGGGTTAGATTATATTTTAGCCACATGCCAAACAACAGTCATTTCAGAAACTAGAAGAATAATTTTTAATCTTTGTTATAATCTGTAGTTAGTGCACAACAACACTGGTACAGTTTTCTTTTTTTTTACAGTGTGGGCCATGCCAAATAGGTAAAATTATCAAATAAAGGGAACCTAACCCTAACCAGAGTATTGGAACCTGAAGGATGCTGAGGATAATAATCTCTACTGGAGAAGGTAATATATTTCTTCTGCGCATATAAAATAGACGGTCATCTGATTGGGAGGGGGGTGTTCTCTTTAATATTGTAGGGTCTTTACCTTACGATATAAAGCACCTTGAGGTGACAGTTGTTGTAACTTGGCGCTATATGTAAAAGAAACTAAACTGAAAACTGGATGCCAGTGTAAACATGAATACATCTAGGCAAAGTATAGTCAGTCAGATATGCAGGCAGCTCCGCAGGAACAATTATTCTCTCAAGTGTTGTATTACCACAGATTCCTGTTATCTTCTACATCTTTGTCCAGCTCGTGCTCTCTTTCATCTTCACCCAGTCCTACCTTCCTTCTTCATCCAGAATTTCATCACTTGCCACTTGGGTATTGATAGGTTGCAGCAGAATCCTATAACATTCGATGACATACAGAGGCTGGACCTCTTGTGTCTGCAGGAAGGTAATAGGAAGGGGATAATAGTTTTACTTGCCACAGGCTGACAGCATGTGGCCATTATGGAGAAGGGTGGTGCAAGCATGAGTATTGTAGATCAACTAAAGAAGCTGGCTGGTGGATAAAGGGCTTGTTTGTATACTGGCAATCAGCAATGAAGATATACATCTTGCACAGGCCCTGTACCACTGATGTAAACATCCAGAAATGCATGGTATAACAAACATCCTGCATTAATACAAAAGGGTAAAGATACTTTCCATGAACTGACAAATTTCCTCAGGCAGCTCATGGCACCTGTGTGATAAGGCACATCACCAAATTCAGACGCTATTTCCTCCAGAAAAGACGGAAACTGTCTGTGATTTAAACCTAAAGTTCATTGTCTGTGTTACGGTGTTTATGACACGTTCTGTCTTCAGGAATGCGCAGTACTTCCTGGTGTGGGATACAGTGATGCACTGTCAGCTTACCTCTGAATCTTCTCCCCCATCTGTCCCACCAATCCACTCTCTTCCCCGCACGTCGCAGGTGGGGAAAAGAGACACATGGGTTTACCTCCGATGTCAGCGATCAGGTCCTTTGCTTCCCACCTGTTTTGAAGATCTTTTTTTCTAAGTCTACTTTTCACTTGGCCACTGTCAAAAGGGCTGACCGATGTTTTTAAAGTAAAGTGTCCTTGGGTATAATGAAAAGCACTTAAAACTAAAATGCATTATTATTTATCTGCAGATCACTCATCAGTGTGTCATTGGCAAGACAGGTTAGTGCACAGGTCTTGACCTGTGCAACAGCTGTTGCAGTGCATAGTGGGATTCGTAGTATAAGTGGCGGGAGCTCTATTTACCAGCGGACCATTAATCATAGCCATATTAATTTATCTTGGCCGTGGGCCTTGAGTTTGACAGATGTATCATAGTGGTGGGGTACATGCGCCAGCAAAACTTTACCTCACTGATTTCCTGCAGTTCAGCTGAGTGCAAGAGGGGCTGAAGTCACATGAACTTGATTAAATCCACACAATCTCAAATTCACATCATCATGTGTTTGTTCTCATGTTTCTGAAATTGCAAGGCACGCCACTGTACTTGAGGAACCCCACACCATACAGAACCTTTTGAGATGCACTGATCAGCTGAGAATACACGTAAGATGGTACAAAAGCAAAAGCAGGTGAACTGGAGCACTTCTAGCAGCATCTGTGAACAGTTTGCTCGGTCCTGTGAAGTGTGGATTGTTCATGCCACAGTGGGTTACACTTTTACCCATGTGTTTATGAAATATAATGAGAATTTGGTAAAATGTGTCATTGTTTAGGTATTTCAAATAAGATGAAATAAAAATTATATATAATTTCACAAGAAATATTGAAATACAATTAAAATAACAAATAGAACAAATCTGGAGCCTTCATGCTTGTGCATTTTAGTCATTATTATTATCCTGTGCTTTCATTGAAATGCTTTCATTAAATATTACCATAGAGAGTAATTGATTGAATGGTCAGTTATTCATCCTATTTTCACATTCCTTTGTAATTTTCTATTTTGGAGCTGAGGCTAGAACACTGTTCATTGTCATTAGCTAATTTAAAGGATGTCATGACAACTGAAGAAAGAGACGCATTGCTGTGGAGCCTCCTCAATAATTCCCCATATTTTTGTTTATTGTTTTAAGTAAGCTACCACCAGAAGCACCACTTCTTGGAATAGTTAATACTGATTATCAATCGGGGGAGGGAGGGAGGCAAACACAGAGGAAAGGAGTAATAAAATAAAGACAGAAAGTATAAACACACAAAACTGAAAGTCACCAAAGAAACAACAATAAAGTTAAACAGGAATCAAAACACTGTATTGCAGAACTGAAGTGTATTGCTAGTATAACCAAAAAGTTAAAAAGACAAACAGCAAACAAACAAACAAAAAAAAAA
Source organism: Pterophyllum scalare (assembly GCA_024447675.2). Taxonomy (NCBI): domain Eukaryota; kingdom Metazoa; phylum Chordata; class Actinopteri; order Cichliformes; family Cichlidae; genus Pterophyllum; species Pterophyllum scalare. Next base: position 200,883 of record JAMQGT020012390.1, on the reverse strand, counting down.
TCAGAAAACATGAAAGATGTACACACTACAATGTCCACGCATTTTCTTTATGAAAATTGTTTGCATTTGTTTTGAAAAATGTCTCCCTCCACATAAAATTGCAAAAAACAATCTCCAGTGCTAGGTGTCTGTGAAGGTTCTCAGTCATCCAGGTCATAATAGTCTCTTCTTTAAGTTTCTTGAAGACATTTCACCTCTCATCTTCTTCTTCACAACTGAAGAGGCCTTTTGGATGAGAGATCAAACATCTTCAAGCAGTCCAGTCACTTTATTTTTTCAAGCTGCAGAATCTCCAGTGCTGTCAAGAGCATGCCAGAACAACAGGCTCTAATTCCTCATCGTAGGAATCACCAAGTGTTTGTTGTTGAGTGGCGTAATAATGGTCTCAGTTTTGTGGATGCAAGACTTAAAAGTCCCATCCATCTATTCTCTTCTGCTTATCCTGTTCAGGGTCGCGGGACCTATCCCAGCTGACATAGGGCAAGAGGCAGGGTACACCCTGTAACAGGGCCAACACAGACAGAGGCAGACAACCATTCACATTTACAGGACAATTAACCTAACACAGTAAGTGTATGTCTTTGGACTGTGAGAGGAAACCCACGCAGACACAGGGAGAACATGCAAACTCCACACAGAGAGAGGCCTGGGCCAAGCTGTAATTGAACCCAAACCTTCTAGATGTCATTGGGACTGTGAGGCAGTAGTGCTAACCACTACGCCACCATGCTGCCAACTTAAAAGTTCAAATGTATAATTTTTTTAAAAACATTATTAGGTGGGCATTTCTCTTTTTTAAAACTTTTTTCAGATAGCGTAATGGAGAGTAGACAGGAAAGCAGAGATAGCGAGCGAAAGAAGACACACACACGGCAAACGGCCTCATGTCTGGCCTTGTGGTTTATGGTTGCCTGCTTACCCTGTTAGCTCAACAGGCTCCCCAAATTCATAATCTTAATCCACTTAATCTGCTCAGGGTGATTTTGGCTCAGGAGGTAGGGCAGGTCTTCTACAAATTGAAAGGTTGGTGGTTCAATCCCTGATGGCTCCAATCTGCATGCCAAAGAATTCTTGGCCAAGATACTAAACACACTCTGATGTATGACTGCTAGACAGAGAGCACTTAGATATAGAAAGTGCTTGTATGAATGGTTAAGTAGACATGAGTTGAGTGCTTCTGTAGAGTAGATGTAAGAACCAGTCAATTTACCATTCACTTGCTTGTAATCAGTTAGCCAGCAAACAAGACATATAAAGGGGCAGCAAAAGTCCAAAGCACAATCTAAAAAGTCATACTCTGTTCAGTCACCTGTAAATTAACTTCTTTTGTCTTTAGGGACTTGCTAGCTTAGTGTAGCTATTAGCTTAGCTCTCAGCCGAGTCACTAACAGAATGGCTCCTTCATCTGTCCCTTCCACACTTTCCTGCTCCGTGTGCTTAGGCTGCTGCCCCCGCACCCAGCGCTGGATAAGTAGAATTTAATGGATGGATGGAATAATAAAATTATCCATTTTTATTCCCCATGATTGTTTTGGTGAAAAACTTCCATGGTGACACAACAAATCTGTTATTTAATGAACAAATCCGTGTGAAATTAAAGACATTTTTTGTGTCATTTTGTACACAATGCACCAGATTTTAGATATGTATTTACATCAATAAACGGGAATTTAACAGTTTTAGCTTTGAAATAAACATATTCACATTCAGATACAGACATATTCGTGAAATTATGTTACACTTGTGACTGTATTTGTACCTTTTGTGGGGAAAAATAATGAATTTTCTGTAAAAGAATTTAAAAAAAAAGCCTTCAGCTGATCCAAAATGCTCCAGCTAGAGTCCTGACTAGAAAGACAGAGCATATTTCTCCCATATTGACCTCTCTTCATTGGCTCCCTGTTAAATCCAGAATTTAAATTAAAATACTTCTCCTCACACACAAGGTCTTGGATAATAAAGCCCCATTCTATCCTAAAGACCTCAAAGTACCATATCAACCCCAATTAAGCACTTCGCTCTCAGACTGCTGGCTTACTTGTGGTTCATAGGATACTTAAAAGTATAATGGGAGGCAGAGCCTTCAGATTTCAGGCCCCTCTTCTGTGGAACCAGCTCCTAGTTTGGATTTAGGAGACAGACACCCTCTCTATTTTAAGATTAAACTTAAAACCTACCTTTTGTATCAAGCTTATAGTTAGGGCTGGATCATGTGACCCTGCACCCTCCCTTAGTTACACTGCAATAGGCCTAGGCTGCTGTGGGTTTCCCCTACACTTTTTCTTCCTCATTCACCCCTTTTTACTCTCTGTGTTTATACAGTACTCTGCATGTAATTAGTATTAATATCTCTTCCACAGCATGTCATTTGTTCTGTCTCCCTCTTCTCAGCACCAACGTGGCTGGTGGCTGCCCTCCCTGAGCCTGGTTCTGACAGAAGTTGCTTCCTTTTTAAAAGGGAGTTTTTCCTTCCCACTGTCGCCAAGTATTTGCTCATGGGGGGGGGGGTGTCATTTGATTGTTGGGGTTTTCTCTTTATTATTGTAGGGGATTTAACTTACATTATAAAGTGCCTTGAGGCAGCTGTTATTGTGATTTGGCCCTGTATAAATAAAATTGAATTGAATTGAATTCATTATGCTCTTCAAGTCTCATTTACATAATTGAGCAGCAGCCACAGGTTTGCTGCTCAATTATGTAAATACTCACATGCAATCCTGACAGCCTAAATTTTTCAAATATTAACCACACTACTCTCATGTTAGTTTGCTCTTACTAGTTCCACACTTCCTGCTCTGTGTTCCCTGCAGAATGATGAGGGTGGAAAGCTGAACGGGCTGAGCTGCTCAAGGCCTACATGACACATGTGATAAGCATTAATTGTATCACTAATTACAGAACCAGTAATGGAATACTAATGCATGAAAATACACCCAGGCAAGATGAGTTCAGCTTAGAAGGAAAAAGAGTCTGCGCATACCTGTCTGTTTTAGGGCTTGTTACTATATGTGAGCTGCACTAATAAAAGCACCAAGGTCTGATGAAATGCTGTGAAATGAGCGCAGTGTGTTCAAATGCAAATGATGCACCATGGGCACAAAACTGAGAGAAATGTGTTTTGGTTTAGGTTTCCGAAGGAGACGATGGAAAATTGTCTGAATTAAAATTGTTAACCGGAAACAAGATCCATTAGAAATAATGTTGCATACACTTTTCTTGTGTGATAATGGCAAATTCAGCGTGTTTGTTGCTGAATTATCCAAATTGCCAGCTAAAATTTTTTAATGGCACTTGATGTAAAACAGTTGTTTTACATACTGTGTGTGCTGTACTGGATCTGCATATGCATCCCTCAGAATCAGTATAATGACAATAAAGGAGACATGACAAAGCTGGCAATGCTAAATACATGTTTCATAGCTAATGAATGGTTATTATATCTTATAGGCAACTGCATACATAATAATAACCACCAAGGTAATTTTCCATATGCTGTAGCCTGGTGCTGAAGCCATGGAGATAGTTCAGCCGGTGGCATATGGAATGAGTTTACAGCTATATTTTATTTATTTATGGCTACTTAAATTCACAATGTGCTGCAATGTGAAGATTTTGTACTTTTTTTTTTTAAAACACCACACACAGATGAGGTTTGATGACATCTAATAACATTAAATAACTGAAACAGTTGTTTGAAGAGTCCTCTTCCCACCCTGTATACAGATTATGCAACCTAGTAGTGTGCCATACCTCTTTCACATGACAAGAATAAAAAAAAAACAACACTTGGGACATTCACAAAAAATACACCTGTATATTCTTGATTATACACCCTCAGGTAAGTGCTCCATTGTCCAGTTCCCATTTTAGGAACTAAGACGTTCTTCAAAACGCTGTACTGAGAGTGAATTTCAGGTAACAGGCAGCAGGAATACTGCACAGAGGAGTTAAAGAAATGGCGAAGCAGTAATAAAAACAGGAAGTGACTACAACTGGGACACAAAGTACACACACTGTAACCATAACAGAGATAAACAAAGTCAGTCCTCCTTACTCAAATGCGTATCAAAAACCCAACACCATCTCACAGTACGAGACTTAAAATCTTAACCTCGAACAGGTCACCAGCGACCCATCTAGGGTTAAATAAGGTTCACATTAGGTGAATGCAAAGCTTTGAATGTGAGCAGCAGATCTCTGTGAAACACATCTGGGCTGTTAAAGTCCAGTGGTTGGTAAATTAACTTAAAAAACAAATTCATCATCGCACTGACACATGTTAACACATGCACATTTAGGGAGGTTGTTTGCTTAAACAAAAGCAGACAGAATGTGTATTTATGTTGACTCAGGGATAATATTGAATGAGAAATTGAATCCACAAGACAATAAATATTTGTAAGCAATACCTGAGTCAGTCACTGCATTATACTACAGTTTGTATTATAAGTCAGTGAGTGATGCTCAGAAAAACATCCAGTCTGTGCATCTTTTGTTTGAAGGTGTTCAAATAAATTTCAAATTATTTAAATGCACAGAAAGTGTTTTATCCCCAAGTTTCACAGCAAACAAATAAAGAGACTAACATTGCCCCATATGTACTACGTTTTATCAGTTGTATATTGAGATATCAAACTATTACACCCCTTCCATATTGAGCCACCTCCCTCCACTTCACATCTCAAGGCCAGATTTTACTCCTGAGAAACAAAATCTGTGACTAGACTCCAAGCACCATACACTGAATAAAAACAACCTCAGAGCAAAGGGAGACTATTTGAAGCTACTGAATGCTTATTTTTTTCAGCTCCCTTTTTATACACAAATACTGCACAAATCTTATTCAAGATTTTTAAACTGTTAGGCAGATCGTCATCCAAAATTTCTTCAGCTTGAAGTTGAATGTTCCTGTGTTTCAGATGAATAAAAGTATAAAATAAAATATGAAAAAAAAATGTTTTTTTTGTTTTTTTGTTCATTTGTGATCAAAGGCCTGTGAGGGATCATCACACACAGTGTTGTTAAAAAGCAGCAGCTGATGACTTCATTTGCATTAAGGAAAAGCAAATCCAGACACAAAAATGCAGTTAGTAAATGACTACAGAGCAAGAGGAGCTGACTATTCAGTTTAAAAAGAGTGAAGAAATATGTTTCCCAGGATCTCCATTACTGCAGATCACACTGAAAGAACAGGTATGAAAAGTTAAATCAAGACTGAAGTACCTTAAACATGCATTCAGGGAGATGTCTATGGGAAAACAGTCTTCACACTGACCCCATAAACACTTCCCTGAGTAGTTTATGGGCTTAATCACTTATTTTGGATGATATTGAATAAAATATTAAGTTAGTTCATTTTGTAAATTTCCTTTATTAGCTACCCTTTGCTCATCACATCTGCTTTCAAAATGCAGAGTTGGTGAAAACATTCACCTCAAGGCATCATAACAAGGCTTCACAAACCAGAGGGTCAAATCAAAGATAGCTACATTCATCTTTACTTTTACAATGATATTGAAACAAAATGATAATAAATGGATTTTTTAAATAAAGGTTGAAAAGACTCTATATTTTTGTGAGCATCTCCACTGCTCCATAGTCCAGTGGTAGCATGCTTTAGCATGCTTTACACCACTGCATCCAGTACTTTGCATTGTCTTGGTGATGTAAGGCTTGGATGCAGCTACTTGCCCATGGAAACCCATTCCATGAAGCTCTCTGTGCACTGTTCTTGAGCTAATCTGAAGGCCGCATGAAGTTTGGAGCTCTGTAGTGATTGACTCTGCAGAAGCTCGCCACCGACCCCACTCTGTCATTTTAGTTGGCCTAACACTTTGTGGCTGAGTTGCTGTCATTCCCAATTCCTTCCATTTTATTATAACACCACTAACTGTTGACTGTGGAATATTTAGCACCGAGGAAATAATCGGAAGAAAATGGATGAATGGAAATTATGTAACACTTTCAATACTTTCATCCTTGTTTTTGTTCATCCATTTATATCCACTAATTAAATGCAGGCTAAATTCCTCACTACTGTATTTGTTTAACCAAAGCGTTGCATAAATGTTTAGGAATCACAGACATTTTAAAAACATTGTCATTCGCTTCAGTAGCTCTCAGATTGCAATTACCACATGTACGGTGCTGTTAAAAGTTATTTGCCTCCTTCCTGATTTCTTGTTGTTTTGTTTTTTTTTTGAGAGAGAGAGATCATGGTTAATGTTCTCAAGTGGTTTGTAGAACTGATAAAGGAATATTAGGGAGGAGTTAACAGAATAAAATTTTGGGTTTTTTTCTGCACATTTGTCACACTTATATGTTTCAGCTTATTAAACACATTTCTTCAGGGCACAAACTGATGGCCAGACGTTCTTTTGAGAGAGACATTTTTCTTTTTTAGATCTTTGAGCCCACTTATTTTTGTCAGACATGTTCTATTCAAGTGATTTCTTGATTCAACAGGTCTGGCAAAAATCAGACCTGGATGTTGTTAGTGAAATTGAACTCAGCTTTCCCACGAAATATGTGATTAATCACAGTTAACACAGCAATTACTTTCTTAGATAGGGCCTAGTAGCTTTGGATAGCTTTTTCCCTTAATAAAACACTCCTCATTTATTTTATACTGAGTCTAGGTGACTCCAAATTGCTTTACCTCTTCTCCCTTTAAAGCCCTTCTTTCTTTAAGCCAGTATCTTCTTATTGGCTGCCTGTTGCAAACAGAAGATTTAAACAAAACAAGGGTGGCAGTGGCGCAGTGGGTAGGTGCTCACCTTCCAACCAGAGGGTGACGTCTCCGAGTCCCTGTCTGAGCGTGTGCTGTCAATGTGTCCCTGGGCAAGACACTTACCCCACATTGCTTAAGTGTGAATGTGGGTGTGGTGGTCAGAGGGGCTGCAGGCGTGAATTGGCAACCACACTTCTGTCAGACTGCCCCAGGGCAGCTGTGGCTACATTAGTAGCTTACCACCACCAAGTATGATTGAGGTGTGAATGAATGGTGCACAGAATTGTAAAGTGCTTTGAGTACCGTGAAAAGCATTATATAAGTCTAAGGTATTATTATTGTACTCACAGCCAGTCTGAAACCTGAGCTTTGGGCTCGCAGGTCTTAGTTTTACATAAGTTGACCTTATTATTCGAAACTTTGGCCATGTTTAATATGAGCATCAACCACTGTAACAGTTTATACATGAGAGAAAAGAAAGAAAAGCAGAAGTATAAACTACTGCACAAAAATTAATATGATTGTTTCCTGTCAGATATGAGCCATTCTGTTCCCACTGTGTGATGTGGTGTAATGAGACAGGTAAACTTCCACTCCTTTTCCACACCACACATTTTAAAATATCAGGGGGAGCTGAAAGTAGGCAGCAGACCCAATTTTTGAATCAGCCAGGTTCCCTCCACTCAACCATTGCCTCCCATTCTCAAATCTGAGAAGCAGAGATTTTAAAATGCTAATCTTGTCGACCTTGAAGCCCTGAGGCACCAGTCGAACTAGTGAGGCACGTCTCTCCTGGGCTCCCTGTCACTCAACAATCAAACAAACAGGCGCAACCTCCCCAAACACGTCTACGAACCTCCCCACCAATGATCCCAAAGCTCACGCACATGTTAGCACGCATACAGCAAAAGAAACTGATATTGCATCAGCCTCCCCTTGGCCATCTGCCTCCGGAAACACTCGGGCATGAAACACACACTTTAACATATGCACGCGCACACACACACACACTTACAGCTACTGGCTCTATCTCTGTTTGCATTCAGTTTGAGTCATCTAGTGCAACTTGATCAAATGAATCAACAAATTCTGACCTGCAATGAGCTGTGGTGTAAGTTGCAGCTAACTCAGTAAAGGATGAGCAGTGTACCTGAGTGAGGATAACTGCAGAGGACCTTCTGCAGGGTGAAAAGACATTTCCAATGGAGCAGTTTGCTCTTCATGGCTGCATGCTTCAACTTCCACCATAATCACCCCTCCACCATGGACATGGAGAGGTGTATGATAATTTCACATCTAAATGTAATTCAGCTTTGAATCCTTAAAAAGTAAGCTGTCTGGCACAGTGGGCGTGTTCTCTGCTTTCCATATCGTTTCACTAGCTGCTCACTTCTACATGTTTATACTGAATTAGCAGATTACAATTAAACACATTTCTACGACTGCGTTCCTTCATCTCCACTGCATTTCTAAAATTAGGCATATGCTATCTCAGAGAGACACCATAGCCAGTGTATTCATTCTTGACTAGATTTTATCCATATTAGGTGGTCTTCAATGGGGGTTCTGTTAATTTCAAAATGTAAATGTAAGTGTGTGCTTATTTGTGGTTTGTAAAGTTTTCAAAAGTATAATGGGAGGCAGGGCCTTCAGCTCTCAGGTTCCTATCAGGTCTCACTCCATTTGTGAATCCTGCTTGTACAAGGACTTTGGTCCTGCTCACAGTCTCTTAATCAGTCAGAGCGTCCAGAGCCAGAGCCTGAGGGTCCCGCTCAGTCGGAGCGTCCCAAGTCTTCCGAGCGTCTCGAGTCTTCCAAGTGTCCCGAGTCTTCCAAGCCAAAGTCCAAGGGACTGACCTCAGCGTACTGTCGCTGTTGCCGTCACTGGCCACTTACCAGACCACCTGAAGTGACCCAGTGGTTACCAGCCAAGGTTCTGGAGAGTCTCTGCTGCATGCCACATGGCCACCCGCCAGACCACCTCTGCCTCCCCCACCAGCTCCCCGGTCATCCCTCTGGGCTCCTCTGTCTCTGTCACTGGCCATCCAGCCAGCCCCCTGAGTTAACTTGCCCCCATCTTTGGTCTCTCTCCCAACGTCTCACCCCTGGCCTGGACGACCACCTGAACTGTGCTGCCTCCCAAGTGGTTCTCTGGCAGACCCCCTGAACTGTTCTACCTCGTCCCAAATGTTCTTTGGTTTTGGACTGATTTTTCCAGCCTTGTGCCGCCACTTTTTGTTTTGGCCTCTGTGCTTTTTGTTTTGTTCTGTCCCTTGCCTTGGGTGCCCATCCACCCATCCTTTTGGAACTTGTTTCTCCCCGTTTTTGTTTTGCCCTGGGTCTGCTACCCCTTGTTTATTAGCTTATGGTCTTTTGTAGTTTTCTTACCTTTATTGTTACTGTTTTGTTTTGTTTTGTTTTGGTTATATTGTTTCATTTGTTCCTCTTATGTATTCTTAGTTAGTTGTCATTACTTTACACCTTAGTTCTCTCTGTGAACATCCCGAAGTGTTTTCCCTTTGTGTGGAGTTTCTTTTCTTTATTTTTCACAGTGTCTGTCTCCCTGTGTTGTGTCTAGTCTCTTTATGTGGTGTCAAGTTTGAATTTGTGTATTAGTCTTCTCACTGTTTTATTTTGACATCCCCTGTCTCTTGTGCTTTGTGTTTTTCTTTACTTCCCTGAGTCACCTTAGCATTCTGTTCACCTGTTTGCCCCAGCTGTTTCTATTCACTCTTCGTTCCCTCTGTTTTCCCCTTGTCAGATGTCAGAGTCTTGTTGTCTTGTGGCTGTGTTTTCACTGTGCTCGCCGGATCTCCAGCGGTCCTTAGTTGTTCTCTAGCATAGGTTTCCTTTTGTTTGATTTTGTTGCCTTGGTTTATTTTTCGTCCTCTATGTCCTGCTGCCAAAATAAAGGCTCATTTTTGGTTCATTTACAACTGCCTACTCCTGTCTCCTGCTTTTAGGTCCTCTCCTCCTTCACACACCACACAGCATGCGTCCATGCACCGTGACACTTTTTTAACTGAACAACACAGTATTCTTCACAGTCTCCTCAAAATATAAATACAAATATTTCCTTGTTACTAACAAACAGATTTTCAAATATGACATTACTTAATCATATACACTAGGAAGCTGTGCATTTATCTTCTGTTGATAATGTCAAAATTATTATCAATATTTTTACTTTATACCTAAAATGCAAAATGAAACAATAATCCTTTTAATTTTGTCAATGCTTTTTAAGAACTGTCTGTTCATGTATTGTCTGATACATTTTAGACAACACACTAAGCTCATCAGTGTTATTCACTTTATCTGAGAGAAGGCATAAAGTTCTGACTCATATGTGTATTTTTAATGTCCTGATATTTTAGCTGTTTTTTTTTTAAATTAGCTCCGACTGCAGAGAAGACTAAAGACAGAATACAAAAAAAGTAATTTTGGAGTGAAATCAAAGTAAAAGATGAAAATAAAACCCTCCAATGAGACATTGTTTGCACTTCTTCCTCTTCGTGCTGATTTCCACTGTGATTCATTTTCCTTTTCAAGCAAACTTTTCAACCAATTAGCATTTGAACTATAAATAACATCATTGTCATCATTAGATGGTTTGACGTCCTTTGGTGTGTTGGTTGAATACACATTTCTCTTCTATCTGCATAGCCAAAAGTTATTGGTCTTCCTTGTAAATTTTGCCTTTTGGTTATTAGGGTCTCAAACTGTAACTGATCTAATCAGGAAGGCTTTTCTTTTATCAGGACAAGAATTTAAAAACCCAATTCTTCCTGAATCCAGTGAGTACGAGAGGGAGGGTGTACATTTTTTCAGCATTATCAGACATACTGTTTAAAGGTCAGGGAGAACCCCTAAGAGAGCAGTGACTGGTTGCATATGGATTGGGAATCTCACAGCCTTGACAAGTGATTCAATACAGACATTCTCTTTGATTAAAACTGCACTGGAATTGTCAGCTGGAGTGTAATCAGCCCATTTTTATTTTCAGTACGAGCAGCAACATCGTGACTGGTCCCTTGATCCATATGCTGTGAGGTTTTATCTCTGCACAAATGATGACTGAAACTTTTGAGCTGCTTTAATAACTGGAGAATGCCAGGGTCTGAGAGGAAGAGCTGGTGTTGCCTTCAAAATGTCCCAAAAGACTTTCCCTACTGAGACTCAGTGAACCTTGTCCTTTCCTGTAATAGTCAGAGGGTTAGCAGCTTAGTTTTCTCATGGGCTAGCTCCAAGCCTGAGTACCTGGGGAGAGGAATGGAGCACTGTATCTGTCGCCAGTCACAGTAACTCCCTGTGGGCTGGGAGTTCCCACAGAGTCATAGTAATAAATCGCGCCTCAAATGAACAGTGTCCACTGAGGCAGAGAGTAATCCCAGGGCTCTGCAGGGTGAGTGGGTGTAAAGAAAGCGGTCTTGAGTCATAGCCAAAGTAGAGGAAAGGTTTGGTTAAATGCTCCAGCTGGCACAAGAACAGAGAACGGTGTGCCACCTGATTGATGGCCGTAACCTTCACTGTCCCAGATCAATATAGCTTAGTCTTTTCCTTCCAGTGGCTGTTTTGAGTAGTCCATATAGATAAATCCACAACATAATAATCGTCTTTTAGATTATGGAAATCCCTTCAAACAATAAGCAATTGCTCCCCAGAGCCCCTTTTTTTCAGAATGATCAACATTCAAGCCTGAATTTTAAGTCAGTGTTAATCTAAGCTGCTTAAACCTTCCTTTCTTACACACACACACACACACACACACACACACACACACACACACACACACACACACAGAAAGAGGTCCATGTAAGCATGAATCCATGACTTCAGAGGACATCACTTTCATTAATTTTCTGGAGACTTATTCTAATTCAATAACCATAACAACACCTCACCAAGCCCTAATCCTTACTCTAACCTTTAAGCATCTTAACCTAAAAATGCAATGACTTGGTTTTAACCATTTATGAATTATGACTAAAAACCTGTGACTGAAAAAAACATTTAGATTCCCACTGCAGTATAAATACCTGAAACATGGAAAATATGAGCAACACTGTGATCTCATTCACTGTATAATCAATTCAGCACCAGGGTTTGAAGACTTATGACCATATGTACAATTCTGATGGGCTTTTAAATTTGAAGAACATTCAAGCAGCTTTTGTGTATACATTGCAGACCCTGAATCTGACCATAAAATTCTAGACAGATTTTATGAAAATGTTAACCTTGCAGGTTTCCTATTAACAAAAAAATGTATGTATGCACAGATTTAAGAATTAGATTATTTAATTACCCCCAAAATATGTTGTGCTCACATTTTGTGATGTGAATTATTTATTTACTTATTTTGATGTTAAAATTCATTTTCTCTATGAAAAAAAAAACAAAACACCAACGGGAAGTCAGCCGCACTCTCACCAAGTTTCAGTAACCTCTCCCCAGCGGCCCCTCAGTCACCAATGCTGGTGTGCACAAACATAGTGCAAATGCTAAGATCGAAGCAGTTGTCCGGACTTGTTGGAATGTGGTGAACATGGCTGCTCGTGTAAGACAGAAAGGTGGGCTGAGGCAACAAGCATAAACAAATTCCTTCAAATGGATGGAAAAGGAAAGAAGCTATGATTCTGTGTGGAGAAGTTTAACGGCCTATTTAAGATTGCAGTGACTGCTCAGAAATTGTCAACTTGTACTTTGTTTTGTCATATTTGTCAAAGTTTGATGACTAGGTTAGATGTCTGACAAGTTGCATTTTACTGTGTAGCTACCATGTATGTCTTTAGCAATTGGTGGGCATGCGTAGATCTACAGTGCTGTTGAGTATGCTTCTGATAAGTCCATCAGATTAATCCTGCAAATTCAAACTTCCTAAACAACGATAAAAATTTCAAAATGAGAAGAGAATGAATTGGTAACTAAATTGAAATGTTTGCCATTATTGATTTGACCTTGACCCTGCATCCCAAACAAATGAACTCACTAGTGCGTGATTTGTGGTTGTAATTTTTGAAAAGGGGGAGAAAGGAGGGGTAAAGTTAAAAAAAAAAACATATTTATTTCATTAGAATGTGGTTCACTGATAAGATATGATATTAAATGATCAATCAGTGAACCAGACCCAATTCTATGTCAGTGCTCTCATTCACAGTTGTTTGATTTTTACCTTCGCACCAGGCCTTACTGTGGTCAACCTGAAATAAAACAAAGGAGGGCTTCCCTCACTATTTTTAGAGGCTTGGGACACTCCCCAAGCTTGTCTGTCATAGTTTGCACATATCTGCTCCTCTCCCCTTTTCCAGTCAGTGATTTACTGTTGGGTGGGTGCCTTAGATATACAAGTACATGAACACGAAATGAGGACCACTAACACTAAAAGCAGGGAGACAGCAAGTCTCTTTGGTTGGATAGCAGGTAACAGGGTGCAGACCACTACCAGTGGAGGGAGGTATGTAGCATGCAGGTGCTGTGAAGTCTAAACCTAGTGAATGGCAGGCTGGCTTACAACCAACCAAAAATGAGAAGGTGGTTTTATTATTAAAACTTCTGACTTTACTTTGTCAGGCAAGAGACACACTTTTCAAGAAGTCATAAAGAATAACCACGTAAACTGACTCAGAAAAAATAGGAAAAAATAATTTTTGATGTAGAGATTTAAGAAATTAAAAATTACTTTAAAGAAAGCTACTGGGAACCCTGATGTGATTACACAGTGTAGTGATTATAGTTAGAATATCTCAGCCAAGGCTAAAATTACCCTCCACACCAAACATGAACTGAGTCCCTGGGTCCAGAAGGACATCAGAATCTGGATTATTATGTGATATTTTCTCTCAGCTTTTCTTAATTCAATTTGATATGTGCTTGTGTATGAAATGTCCAGTTTTGCCCTGTCTCACAATGGTAAAGGGTACCTCAAAAAAATTCCTTGCTCCAGATCCAGATCCAGATGGAGTCCAAAAGGTTCATCACTGTAATGTGTGCCAGGCTGTACCTTTGGTTTATGATCCTGTAATCCTTTATGTACCCCCCCCCCCACACACACACACACAACTAATAAGGTAATGACAAAATCTGCCTTTTGACTATTTACCTGTAAGCCTCACTTTTACCATATGATTTTGTATGCTTGTAGGTGTGAAATGTCCTGGAGACATCTATGCACACAACAGAAAGAGGACAGAGCCTTTATTTTCTCCATTAGCAACATATAACTTTCCCCAGGTAGCTGAAATGCTAGATCTGTTATTGGGGGAGGTAAAGGGGAAAAGAGAAAGCATGATAGTAACTTAGAGTAAAAAAACAACTGGATAGACATTCTATCAAGTCAGAGACATGAGAGGACACAAAACACTCAGTTCTACAGGAAAGCCCAAAAATGCCTTTTTTTAACGTCAGAATCATCGAGATGTTCTCTTATGTTCTATCACCATCACAATACTGTTGCTCCTCCTGGGTTACACTTTAAAAAAAAATATGATTAAACATATTTAACTGAGAAAAAACTAAAAACATCTACCCATTAACAGATAGATAGATAGATAGATAGATAGATAGATAGATAGATAGATAGATAGATAGATAGATAGATAGATAGATAGATAGATAGATAGATAGATAGATAGATAGATAGATAGATAGATAGATAGATAGATAGATAGATAGATAGATAGATAGATAGATAGATAGATAGATAGAAGGTTAGGTTAATGAAGCAGGTTAGGAGATGAACTGAGAACAGAATCACTGCCAACTGAAGTAACCTTCAATTTTCACTTTCTGACACTTGCTATAGTGGGAAAGTCTCTGTTAGGAACCAGTTTTCCTGATAGAAATAAATCTTATCCAAACTTTAGTACCGGGCAAAAAGATGTTCCTTTGTTAACAGCTTTTGAATGGCAAAATGGATTATACTTAGTACCCTGACCCCAAAGAACCCGTTGTCCTTCCAGATTGTGTGACTGACTACATAAAGGAACTTTTTTAACTTCCAAGACTATTAAATGTTATACTCCAAAAAAAAAAAAAGGACCACTGTAAGGACAAGGACATTCATACCCATAGACATTTTAAAGTGACTCTGACAGTTTCATGTTGTCCCAAAGCCTCCTTTGTGTTATTTAATGTATAAAAAATTTAAAGCAACACTTAAAATTTATGTTGTAATTAAATTGGGGTTTGGTAACATTTTGATTATGTTGAAAACTATTACTATTATGACTGTTACAGACACATGTACTTAATATATTTTATTTAAGCAATTTTTAAACATCTATCTATATGATTTACGGTGGGGAAAATAAGTATTTGATACACTGCCGATTTTGCATTTTTTTTGTGATTTTGCACCAACGAAGAGTGGAGAGGTCTGTAATTTTTTTCATCAACTGTGAGAGACAAAATCTAAAAAAAACAAAATCCAGAAAATCACATTGTATGATTAATAAACAATCATTTCAAACTTCTTTGCATTAAATAAGTGTTTGATCACCTACTAAGCAGCAAGAATTTCGGCCTGCAGTGTATCAAATACTTATTTTCCCCACTGTTAGAGGAAAATAGCCTACTTCAGAACATGAAATTAAAAATAAATAAATAAAAAAAAATCCAAGCTCACCCTGTGTGGGGTCTTTTGTCCTCCAAGCTTGGGTCCTCTACCAGAGGCCTGGGAGCTTGACGGTCCTGCGCAATGTCTGAGCTATTCCCACAACTGCACTCCTCCAGACAGAGATCTTGGATGTCATTCCTGAAATCTGCTGGAGCCATTCTCTCAGTTTGGGGTCACTACCCCGAGTGTGCCGATTACCACAGGGTCCACTGTTACCTTCACCTTCCACATCCTTTCTAGCTCTTGCCTGAGCCCTTGGTATTTGTCTTGCAATGTCTATCACTACAGCTTTCATCCTTTGGTTGTCCACCACTACTACGTCCAGTAGGTTATATATATATATAATTTTTTAGGACCAGACCAGGAATGGCATGTACAGTCACATGTTCTCTTAAATTATCTTCTCTTAAATTGCTGTCTGTCTGAGTGGTGAACAATAAGTTATGTGGGTTTTCAAGATAACTGGGAAACTTTCTGGGGGAAAACCTGGCCTTGTTAGGAGAGATGACATCCATCCCGCTTTGGATGGAGCAGTTCTTATTTTGATTCTTAGAGAGACCTGGCTACAGCAGGATGAAAATATTAGTTTAAATGAATCAACACCCTCGAGTCATACAAACTGTCAGAATCAGAAGATGAAGTAGCAGCAATCTTCCACTCCAGCTCAGTATTCAACCAAAGACCCAGACATAGTTTTAATTCATTTGAAAGCCGGACTCTTGTACGCCCTAATGGGAAAACTCAAAAACCTGTTTCATTTGTTGTTATCCACTTGGTTCTTACTCAGAGTTTCTATCTGATTCCTGACTTTTTATCAGATCTAGTGCTCAGTTCAGATAAAATATTTTTAGTGGGTGATTTTAACATCCATGTAGATGTTGAGAATGACAGCCTCAACTCTGCATCTAATCTATTATTAGACTAAATTGGCTTCTCTCAAAATGTAAATGAACCCACCCATGACTTGAATCACACTTTGGATCTTGTTCTGACATATGAAATAGAAATCCTATGGATGCAGAGCATTGTGGAGCACCTAAACTCTGCTCCAATAGAGGTTAATGATCTTTACAGTAGCTTTACACCCTCACTGCATACAGCTCTGTATACTGTCACTCCTCTGAAAAAGCCTCAGTTCAGAAGTGCTTGACTCCCTAGTATAACTCACATAACCCGTAAGCTGGAGAGGAAATGACGTCTTACTAATTTAGAAGATCTTCATTTTGCTGTTATATATAAGTACACTATTCATCACCAACTGAAGAAAATAAGAATCCCCATTTTTCTTTTCAGCACTGTAGTCAGGTCAGTGGCAAAGGTCAGAGCTCTGTTGAGCTGAGCATTCCTGTAACCTTAAATGGTGATGTCTTCATGAATTTCTTCACAAAAAATTTTTAACACTTAGAGAAAAAAAATATTCATAACCATCTCACAGATGTATCTTTATCCATCCATCCATCCATCTATCTATCTAGCTGTCTTAACTATTTATAGGCCAATCTCCAACCTTCCTTTTATCTCAGAAATCCTTGAAAGAGTAGTTGTAATACAGCTAACTGATCATCTGCAGATGAATGGATTATTTGAAGAGTTTCAGTCAGGCTTCAGAATTCATCACAGTACAGAAACAGCGTTAGAGAAGGTTACAAATGATCTTGTGGGCATCAGTAGATATCAGCTGAACAACAAGCACTAAAACGAGAAAAGAAACAATTCCTCGTTTTAATGTCATCCTACAGTACAGGAATATACAAACAGGAAGATGGTTTTTATTGCAGTGTTCTGTAAATACTTTCTGTCAAGGATTACTCCAAAGAGGACCATGTACTGTTTTAAAATCACACTCGGGCACAGAGAGTGGAAATTGGATGGGCGTTTAGAAGTTTTTGTCCTTCTGTGGGGGTGGGAGATTGCCTAACCTGCCAGAGAATAATCCACTGTAATACTAAAGATAGTCTGGCTTCTCTTCCCTGCTCTGCAAAGGTTTTTTGCCCTTAAAATTACTGTTAGAGCTGTGCAGAGTGCTGGTTTCAGAGCACACATTTTATATTAAAAAAGAATAACACAAAGTGGTTTGTTGTAGGCAGTTTTCTGCATTTTTAAAATTATGCAGTCCATAGAGTATTTGTAAAAGTAGTGATTACTATTATTAATGTATTTATTTATTTAGTTATGGTCAGTCTTAAGAAAGCTGGGAAAGGCATCAGGAAGTTCCTACATTTTAGGACATCGTTCCCTTTAAATTTTGAATGGTTTATTCCCTGCAGTCATGTTGAGAGGTACTGTATAAGCTGTTGTCACTTTGATTACACAATCACAAGAAATTATACAGAAAATTTATAAAACAGATTTTAGTTAGTAATAATCTCTTGATTGCATTTTTTTTCAGTCTCTCGCAGTCTTACACTATCTATACAGTAAATCAGACAAATGTACTGTGATTGAAAAAAATATATTTTAGATGGATTTGTGTGTGGTGTGTGTGTGTGTGTGTCTGTGTCTGTGGAGGGGGAGGATCATGGTTTGTGGGGGCTGGGAGAGCTGTTTCTATTATCATTAAGTGAGAACAACAGATTCAGTTTTATTCATATAGCACCAAAATCACAGTCACCTCAGTGTTATGAATGTTAATTGACATGTTAATTCTCTCATGTCAGTATATGCTGTTTTTGCACCTATAAATAAATAAATACCCACTGCAGTATTAGGATGGACACTTTTTTGTGGGACATGTATCTATTGTCGCATTTGGTCCCTTTCACAGTGAATCAATATCAAAATGAATCACCGAGGTGAGACACTAAGACTAGCATCAGACAACTTAGTGCATTGAGTTATCATGTATGACTGTGATTGTTGCTGCTATGACTGTTAATTTATCTGGAAAGTCAATGCATCAGCAGCACAGGATTATACTCTATAACTGTAAGTGCAGGGCTAGATCTTTGGGTTTCTCCCCTACAGTAGTTTTTCATTGAGTCCTCACCCTAAATGTTGTGAACAAAGCACCAGATACACTATATTGCCAAAAGTATTCACTCATCTGCCTTCACACTTGAGTGACATCCCGTTCTTAAACCATAGGATTTAATATGATGTCGACCCAGTGTTTTCAACTATAACAGCTTCTTCCAGAATCGCATTTGTGAGGTCAGACACTGATGTTGGATGAGAAGGCCTGGCTTGCAGTCTCTGCTCTAATTCATCCCAGAGGTGTTCTCTTGGGTTGAGGGCAGAACTCCGTGAAGGCCAGTCAAGTTCGTCCACACCAAACTCGCTCATCCATGTCTTTATGGACCTGCTTTCTGCACTGATGTGCAGTCATGTTGGAACAGGAAGGGGCCAGTCCGCAAACTGTTCCCACAAAGTTGGGAGCATAAAATTGTCCAAAATGTCTTGGTATGCTGAAGCATTAAGAGTTCCTTTCACAGGAACTAAGGGGCCGAGTCCAAATCCTAAAAAACCAACCCGACACCATAATCCTCCCTCCACCAAACTTTACATTTGGCACAATGCAGTCAGACAAGTACCGTTCTCCTAGCAACTGCCAAAATCAGACTCGTCCTTTGGATTGTCAGATGGAGAAGCCTGAATCATGACTCCAGATAATATGTCTCCACTGCTCTAGAGTCCAGTGGTGGCATGCTTCAAACCACTGTATCAAACACTTTGCATTGTGCTTGGTGATGTAAGACTTGGATGCAGCTGCTCAGACACAGAAACCAATTTCACAAAGTTCTCTATACACTGTTCTTAAGCTAATTTGAAGGCCACATGAAGTTTGGAGGTCTGTATTGATTGACTCCTCTGCGCACTATGAACCCACTCTGTCATTTTACATGGCTTACCAGTTCGTGGCTGAGTTGCTGTCGTTCCCAATCGCTTCCACTTTGTTATAATACCATTAACAGTTGACTGTGGAATATTTTGTGAGTACATTTCATGAAAGGATTTGTTACACAGGTGGCATCCTATCATTGTACCACGCTGGAATTCACTGAGCTCCTGAGAGCGTCCCCATTCTTTCACAAATGTTTGTGACATGGCCAACGGCCTAGGAGACTCAAGAAGCATAACGCTGGATATAAAAGTTCAATAAGGTTTATTAGTGCAACAGTCTTGATATGAACAACGTGAGGTCTTCCTGAGGGGCTCGGGCTCCAGCACCAGTCCGGACTTTGTGTGTGTGTGTGTGTGGGGGGATCTTGAGTTCTTGACGCCAAGTTCACCTCTCTCTCTCAGCTCTGGTTTCCTGGGCACAGAGAACAATGTATTACACACAACCAAGACCGCGAGGCAAAACAGAACTAGGCAATGATGTGTGCAAGCTGGCAAGACTAACTGCAAACAGTCAATGATACAGTGAAGACTAGCTGCTGCTGGTCTAAATAAGTAGTCCACCAGATCAGGAACAGGTGTGTTGATTAGTCTCTGGGAGGTGCTGCTCAGGAGGCGGGGGCCAGAGTCAGGCCCAGCTTCAGAATACAGGCCAGGAGACCATAAACAAGAGCAGAGAGAGAGAGAGAGAGAGAGAGAGAGAGAGAGAGAGAGAGAGAGGGGATCAAACGTGCACTGGGAGAACCAGGCCATGACAGTTTGTAAAAGCAGTCTGCATGCCTAGGTGCTTGGTTGCATACACCTGTGTCCAAGGAAGGGTTTGGAACACCTGGATTAAATTATTTGGATGGGTGAGTGAATACTTTTACAGTGTATCACAAAAGTGAGTACACCCCTCACCTTTCTGCAGATATTTAAGTATATCTTTTCATGGGACAACACTGACAAAATGACACTTTGACACAATGAAAAGTAGTCTGTGTGCAGCTTATATAACAGTGTACATTTATTCTCCCTCAAAATAACTCAATATACAGCCATTAATGTCTAAACCAGCAGCAACAAAAGTGAGTACACCCCTAAGTGAAAGTTCCTGAAGTGTCAATATTTTGTGTGGCCATCATTATTTTCCAGAACTGCCTTAACTCTCCTGGACATGGAGTTTACCAGAGCTTCACAGGTTGCCACTGGAATGCTTTTCCACTCCTCCATGATGACATCACAGAGCTGGTGGATATTTGAGACTTTGCGCTCCTCCACCTTCTGCTTGAGGATGCCCCAAAGATGTTCTATTGGGTTTAGGTCTGGAGACATGCTTGGCCAGTCCATCACCTTTACCCTCAGCCTCTTCAATAAAGCAGTGGTTGTCTTAGAGGTGTGTTTGGGGTCATTATCATGCTGGAACACTGCCCTGTGACCCAGTTTCCAGAGGGAGGGGATCATGCTCTGCTTCATTATTTCACAGTACATATTGGAGTTCATGTGTCCCTCAATGAAATGTAACTCCCCAACACCTGCTGCACTCATGCAGCCCCAGACCATGGCATTCCCACCACCATGCTTGACTGTAGGCATGACACACTTATCTTTGTACTCCTCACCTGATCGCTGCCACACATGCTTGAGACCATCTGAACCAAACAAATGAAACTTGGTCTCATCAGACCATAGGACATGGTTCCAGTAATCCATGTCCTTTGTTGACATGTCTTCAGCAAACTGTTTGCGGGCTTTCTTGTGTACAGACTTCAGAAGAGGCTTCCTTCTGGGGTGACAGCCATGCAGACCAATTTGATGTAGTGTGCGGCGTATGGTCTGAGCACTGACAGGCTGACCCCCCACCTCTTCAATCTCTGCAGCAATGCTGACAGCACTCCTGCGTCTATCTTTCAGAGACAGCATTTGGATGTGATGCTGAGCACGTGCACTCAGCTTCTTTGGACGACCAACGCGAGGTCTGTTCTGAGTGGACCCTGCTCTTTTAAAATGCTGGATGATCTTGGCCACTGTGCTGCAGCTCAGTTTCAGGGTGTTGGCAATCTTCTTGTAGCCTTGGCCATCTTCATGTAGCGCAACAATTCATCTTTAAGATCCTCAGAGAGTTCTTTGCCATGAGGTGCCATGTTGGAACTTTCAGTGACCAGTATGAGAGAGTGTGAGAGCTGTACTACAAAACTGAACACACCTGCTCCCTATGCACACCTGAGACCTAGTAACACTAACGAGTCACATGACATTTTGGAGGGAAATGACAAGCAGTGCTCAATTTGGTCATTTATGGGTGTAGTCTCTTAGGGGTGTACTCACTTTTGTTGCTGCTGGTTTAGACATTAATGGCTGTATATTGAGTTATTTTGGGGGAAGAATAAATTTACACTGTTATATAAGCTGCACACAGACTACTTTTCATTGTGTCAAAGTGTCATTTTGTCAGTGTTGTCCCATGAAAAGATATAAATATCTGCAGAAATGTGAGGGGTGTACTCACTTTTGTGATACACTGTAGCAATATAATGTATTTCTGCCATTTCTTTCTGTATGTGCATGTGTAGCAGAATATACACACACATCGTTGCACAATCCCAGTGCTGCTAAATAATTGTTTTATGCTTCCAGCAATAACCACTGAGTGCAAGCATGTGCATATGTTCTGTTTTGCTTGTTCAGTAGGCACAACCTCTACCTTATTTGCTCTGGTGGTTTATCTATGACTTTCATCCACAGCATGTCTTTTGTCCTGTCTCCCTCCCCTCAGTCCAACTGGTCACGACAGATGACTGCCCCTCCCTGAACCTGGCTCAGCCGGAGGTTTCTTCCTGTTAAAAGGGAGTTTTTCCTTCCCACTGTCACCAAGTGCTCGCTAGTGTCATTTTGACTGTTGGGTTTGACAGTGGGAACACTAAACCTTTTTTTAGTTTTACTTTCTTGAATTTACACATTTCAAAACTAAATTCTAAAGTAAGTATCCTTGATACAATACATACAATCAGAAAGCACCTCAGCTCATCACCAGGTCCCAAAATGTGTGAAGATGACATGCAGTTTGCAACTTCTCTCACAATAAAATAACCAAAAATATCAAAGATCTGTTCTCAGTTAGTTCTAAAATGTCCATAGGTGTGACTGAGTGTGAATGGTTGTCAGTCTCTCTGTGTTAGCCCTGTGACAGACTGGTGACACGTCCAGGGTGTAGCCCGCCTCCAGCCCTATGACAGCTGAAATCAGGGTCCAGTCCCCCAGCTACCCTGAATTGGATACACAGAAGACGATGGATGGATGGATGGATGGATGGATGGATGGATGGATGGATGGATGGATGGATGGACGAATGGATGGACGGATGGATGGATGGATGTTAGACTGGAAGCCAGTTGCATGCAGAGTGAAGAAATACAGTAACAAAACAAAGTGTGCAATGATATGAAACAATGGGTCAAGGAAAAGTCAGCAGAGGAATATAGGCAGTAAGGGCACTAATATATTAAATTTGCTTTAAATTTGAAGAGAAATATCTTCACATGACAGCAGGATGTCTTACTTTAGCCATGTATACTTTACTCATAATAGTTTGTTCATCTTGACTTCCCAATAACAAGAGAAGAAAAAAATCTTCTCCAAGGATTTTCACTGTCCTTACACTAAATATGGAACTGTAGTATTCACCTGGAAGACAGCCACTACTGACTATGTGGTAAAAAGCCAGACAGCTGGAGCATGGGAATAATAGAGATAAAGGCAGTGAGCTAGAGGTGAAAAACACTGAAAAGGAATAAAGAGGAAATAGATAGGGACCTATAGCTACAATGAGAAAGATGACCCTGACAAAGTAACCAAGAAGAAGGCAGTGAAATACTAAAAGCAGAAAATCAAAATGAGAAACTACAATGGGTGAGATGAAGTTTGATTAATTGTTGTAACTGTTAATTATTAAATAAATTATTATGTGAAACGCAATGTGAAATAAACAAATAAAAATCTGTTAGAATAACTTAAAATGAACCTAGTGACATTTAATAAGTCAGTTTAGATTGAATTATGATATTTCTCCTGAAACATTTCATATCTGTTCTCATCTCTTTCAAGATCGTGGTTTGATCCCACCAGGAGACACAAATCCCTTAGGGTTGGATTCAGGAAGTGCATCCAGTAAAAATTTGCCAAATCAAATATGTGGAGCTATCCCCTGTGTTTTTCTTGTGCCTCTTAAGCTATGAAGTTCAACAACTGCAACCCCTAATAACAATTTACCGCCTGCTAGCTACAGCTTACATATACTGTATGTATTAAGAAGAACTGACAGTCACATAAATTAAAATTGTGTGCCTCGCACACGAGCCAAAAAGAGATGTTTTCTAGCTTCCACAAAACTGATTAAAAATGTAATTTGTCTGCAATTTAACATAAATTCAGCCATTTTCTTGTTATCATCCAGTACAAGGTTACAGGGACTGGAGCTCATCCCAGCTGTCATAGGGCAAGAGGCAGGGTACACCATGGACAGATCAAATGGGAAATGGACTGGTTCTTATATAGCCCTTTTCTGCTCTATTTTGAACTCTCAAAGCGCTTCATACAACATGTCTCATTTACCCACTCTTTTCTATGGCTAAGTGTTTTCTATCTAACATTCACACACATTCATACTCCGATGGTTGCATTAGGGAGCAACTCAGGGTTTAGTATCTTGCCCAAGGACACTTTGACATGCAGACTGGAGCAGTCAGTGATCAAACCACCAACCTTCCGATTAGTAAGTGACCTGCTCTACCTCCTGAGCTACAGCCACCCCAGACCACCACTCTGTCACACATAGAGATAGACACTAATTCATGGTCATCTTCACATCTGTGGTCAATTTAGAATCACCAAATAACCTAACCCCATGCATCCTGGAGAGAACCCATGCAGACACAGGGAGAACATGTACACTGCACACAGAAAGGCCTCCAGACTGGATTCAAACACAGTCACCCAGTCTGTGAGGTGACAGGACTAACCACCATGCCACCCCACAGTTTAACATGTTGCATAAAGCTTATGGAGTTAAAATAAAGCCCCTCCCCCGAACAGCTGTACTGTTGGAGAATTTTTTTTTTGACATGGCTAAAGTTGGTCATTTTTGACCTGGCAGGTGCTCTGATGGCCACGTTTTAAAGCTAGCCTCAGGTGGCCACTACAGGACTGCAGTTTTTGACACCTCCACGATGGGTACATTTTTCATTTTGGATACATTTTTCATTTTGGATACATTTTTTTCATTTTTGTTAGCATTATTAGCTAATCCTACAGTGACACTACGGACTGTCTGAGACCATGACATGACCAAAATAATTGCGACTGTGTGCAATGAGCTTGCAATCTCATTGCCTTTGAAATGGTTTGACAATGGAGACCAGGCATGTGACCACTTGCAGACAGTTGCCATCTTTGTGTGTATCAACACAGCAATAAAATGGGAATAAAATGGAGACAGGTTGCTGTCAGTCTACTATCAGTTTGTGACTGAAGGTGTCCGAGTCAAGATATAAAATAAATAATGAAACAGCTTTTTTCCTTGAAGGTGATTAAGAAGCCAGCCTTATATTCCCACACATCTAGCAATCTGTCTTAGCAAATGGGAGAGCTAGGTTATCTAGACTAATAAAACGTGTTACTGTGTCAGAGTATTGTGTTTATTCAGAGCAGCAGCCTGATATGTGATCCAAAATGAGTTCTGCATTGTTGTTGGTCTGACACCGGTAGCAGCTTGTCAGCTTGTGAGTGAGTTTTAAACATTATTTCATGATAATCATTTACATAGTTTCCACATTTCTTATAATACAAAATTTCAAAATCATTTATGGAACACGTTGGAGGAACAACTGCAGCAAGAGTGTATGCTTCAACTGCTGATTTTTGCTTGACATCCATTGTTCTTTTTAGAGTTGCCATTTTTCAATTCTCACATGTCTCTTTTCCATCCATCCTGAATTACCTTGAATTTGACTTTGCATTTATGAGTTTCTTTATGGTTACTAACTGATGAGGTCACTTTCTGACAACACCTTAAATAAGGGGACATTTTGGACTGAGAAAATACTTATTGCAGCTAGCAAATCTGCCACAAACTTTACTGTTGCTGCTGTGGTTATGATTCAAATCCAGCTTGTCAAAGCAGTTGTTTATGTCAGGTTGTTACTTGAGGACAAAGCAATGTCTTCCTTGCAGAAAACACACAGCACTAAATCTACCGGTGCCCTGAAATTGTGCAGTATGTGCATCTGAATAAGCAACTTAAGCAAAGGCACCAGAAGTTTGAGCCTAATTTCAGCAGCACAATACTTAAAAATACATTTTATATGATACAGTTACCACTGCACTTCTCAGTTTGACATTTCCTAATTGTTAGCTGGTGTCTGTGGACTGAGTATCATGATAATTGTTGTGTGTATTTTCAGCTTCAGTGTAGGAATACAATTCTGGCTACTAGATAATTATAATCATTGCACAATCATACCCTGCTGAAGTGAACAAATGACAGAACTTTTTTTTAATTTTAAATCCTTCTCCCCTTCCTTTTCCTTTTCATTTTTTAACAAAGCAAAAACATTCCTCAGCTCTACTACTAATTCTTCTCTGCCCTTCCCTTGTTTTTGTTTTTTTCTCTTTTGTCCTCTGCTGGTTCTGTGGTAGAGCTCCATAATTGTCTTTTATGCCATTAAGGGAAATTACGTATTACAGCATGAACTGCCTCTTGTTTGCTTTGCTTTCACCGATAATCAGGACATTTTTTTATGGTATGTACTGATCGTGTTTGTCAGTGCTGAGTCCCGTTCCCTAAAATTTATATTCCCTATATGCAGAAACATTATGATTTTATCCTAGAATATAAGCAGTATAACATAAAAATCCACAATGTCTGCATTCAGCGGTATGATGGCACATGACTCAAATGACTTTGGAGTCCATGTAGAGCCATCATTTAGAAAGTATTATTATGCAGCTGCCATTTTCGTGAGATTTATAAACCAAATTGGTTGGGTATCATAGTCTCCATCCCCACTTTCTTTCCTCTCTGCTGCTACTTGGTGTAAATTGTTGTAGGGTCTCCTGAGGGGCATGCCTGTTTACTGCTTCCAGATAGATCTCTGGCTAACACACCTGCTAATCACTAACAAGCAGTACACAAGGACATAAGGCTTATTCACCCACTCTCTTCCAGACTATTAACACAGTAGAATCTATAGCATGCTCAGGCTCCCGTTGTAGTTTTGCTCCTCTTGCCATCTTTGTCTTCATTCCCTTTTGATATGGGACACAGTGCTTCATTCCTGAAAATCTGTCATGGTCCTGGGCCGGTGGCCCAGTGTTATGTGTTGTATTTAGGTCTGCATCCTTGTCTTGTGTCAAGTCTGCATCTCTGTTCCCCTGAGTCACTTCCTGTTTTCTTTTGATAGTCTCGTGTTCCCTGTGCTTTGTGTTTAGTTTTACTTCCCCCTGTGACATTAGGTTGATTTGGTTCGCCTGTGTTCCCTCCTGTTTTCTATTCCCTCGTTCATGTTCCTCTTGTGTATTCAAGCCCTTTGTTTTCCTTTGTTCTTTATCTCGGGTCCTCTGCTTTTTATCATGTGTTGTGTCAGCTGTGTGTTTTGAATGTTTCATGGTTAGTTTGGTGTGGCTGGCTTTGCCCAGCCTTTCAATAAAAGTTATTAAGCACCCGTCCAGTCTCGTCCTGCGTCCTGCTCTGGGTACTCCCTGCCTTGCCTGCACCAGCTGTGACAAAATCAACTAATATGTAAACCTATCTCAGCCTGCCTTGTCTTCAAGAAGCCACTCTTTCGGTAGTCTACGTGCTTGCCGGCACACTCTGCAGAAGCTCCAGGACACCACTGCTTCAGGCCATCTCCGACTTAATCTTTAAGAAACACCTTTGCACATTCTTTGAGTTTGTTAACACACCCTTTTAACCTTGTCTCTGTCTCTGTGTTGTAATGCTATTATGTTCAGGAAAACTACATGATGCAGCACCCATAAAAAAAAAAATGTTTAGGGTGCTGCCACATTGGCTTCAACCTGCAAGCCATGATCATTTTTTATATACAGTCTATGTGACTAAGCATATTTCCCAGAATATGAAAAAAAAAAAAAAACACTGATCAAAACCTGCTCTCTGTCCCTGCATTCAGCTGTTGCTTGCCATTAACTCCTGAAGACGCAAATTATTCTTGTTGCACTGTTAGAGTGATTCAAATATAATCTTTTAACCCTTTAGACAAATCTCCTAGTGGTTATAGAAATAAAGAAAATATTTTTTTTTTAGTAATAAACAATTTATACAAATATCCGTGTACTGCTTATAGAGTTCCAAATAGTGTTTTAACTGTTAAAATAAAATTGTGCTATTTTGCTATTTGTGGTGCATTATCTGCATTTCGGTAATTACTTGGGTAATTTATTTTAAGGCATTAATAATGAAAGCAAAGCTAATTGTTTAAGAATTCCACTGAGTTAGTAAATATCATTTTTATAGTAGATAAAGAACCCCTGCAGTAGAGACTTTATTCCATTAAATGTGAAACAGGTCGTTTGTGGAAAACAATAATTCAAATCATGCACAGCACTCTAATCAAAATTCCTTCAAGTTCTTCAAACCTGGAGGGTCTGTGAAGTTTTCATGCATGTTCTCTTTACAGCAGCAGATTACAGCTGTCAGGCTGCTCGATAATCC
This sequence comes from Pterophyllum scalare, assembly GCA_024447675.2. Lineage (NCBI taxonomy): Eukaryota > Metazoa > Chordata > Actinopteri > Cichliformes > Cichlidae > Pterophyllum > Pterophyllum scalare. The sequence goes on along the minus strand of JAMQGT020012390.1, from coordinate 172,993 downwards.
CTCTGCTCACATGTCCTTCTGGCAACATAAAATTGGGCCTCTCTACCAATGGGAAGATTGATAGTAGCCTGGGGGCATGTGTGGTCTAGTATAAGATGACCAGTGCTCATGCCCAAAATAATCTGTTAAGAGAAACCCCTGCACATATAATGAGCTTCTGGTTTCAACTTCATCCTCTAGAACCTAGGTCACCAATAGGTGGACTGCAGTGCAGATACAGACTGAGACACTGTTCTTTACGGACCCATACCTATCACTAGGTTTATTATTCTATGCAACTTTTCTCGTATTTACAGTAAGATTAGTTTAATCTGTGCTGTTTTTTTCTGCTGTCTTTATGGTAGTCAACATATGTACACAGGAAACCCACAGACCAATTGCATGTATTCTAACTCATCCCACGTGATGCCACTCAGCCAATCAAATTTTTTATTCAGAGTGCATATAAAAAGTAATAATTTTGACACACAGGTAGAAAATGAGCCTGCTACTAAAATGCAGGTTAAAAAAAAAGATATTTCAGACACTATAACTTGATTTGTCCAGCCACCTGTCCCATGATATTGATGATCAGAGTTGGTTGTAGAAAAAAAGTGGAGGAAAAAATGTTGGCTTTAGATTGTGACACACTGAGCAGGTTTAAAAAAGCTAACCCTATCCCAAAGCTAACCATGCTACCAAATATAAACATCTTCGGGTGGAATACTAATCTTAATTTGACTAAACTCGTCCTAACTGAGCAGTTTCTGTTTCATTTCAGAGGACAAAACACAGAGGATGTTTGCTGTCCAGTCATCCAGTGATGCTCAGCTTTTGGTGTCAATATGGACATCTGTATAATCAGCAAAAATGTGTTAACTCTAAAAACCCAATTCCAAAAATGTTGGCTCACCGTGTAAAATATGAATAAAAACAAAGTGCATTGATTGGCAATTTTATTTTGCAGTTTTGAATTTTATGGCAAAAACACATCTGTAAGATGTTGGAACAGGTTCAGAGAGAACAATATGTTGATATTAACAATATAAGGCCCAGCTTTTAGTACTGATTTACCATGTTGTTTCACCAAACAGTCGCGACAGAGCAATAGTTAAACTTTTCAAATCACAACTAATGACTTTATTTCTCATTTCACAAATGCCTAGATCAGGCAAGGACTCTGCAGTCTACCTAGAAGTTTCAGTTGCACTTAGATTTTTAATTAACATGCATTATGACTTTACTAGTACCAATCGGCAACTTAAAACTAGTATCTGTTATAATGGCATTGAGATTTAAAAAAAATTAAATGTAATTTACTTCTAAACTAAAGCCAATGACACTGAAGCAGAAAAGACAAATTCTATCAATGTACATTGATCATGATAAACTTCATGTAAAGTTAGTCCATTCATCCATTTTCTTCTGCTTATCTTTTTCAGGGTCATGGGGGGTGGGGGTGAAGCTTATCCCACCTGTCATAGGGCCAGAGGCAGGGTACACTCTGGACAGGCTGCCAACCTGTCGCAGGGCTAACACAGAAAGACAGACAACCATTCACACTTATGGGCAATTTAGAACCACCAATTTACCTAACCCCACTAACTGCATGTCTTTGGACTGTGGGAGGAAACTGGAGTACTCGGAGTACCCACACAAACACGGAGAAAACATGCAAACTCCACACAGAAAGCCCCAGGCCAAGGTGGAATCAAACCCACAACCTTCTTGCAACAGTGCTAACCACGACACCACCGTGCTGCCCCATGTAAAGTTAGTGAATTGTAAAATTATGTCAATGCTGGAACATCATGTGATTATTGTGAATGTAAAAAGGCACTTTTCTTGTATCTGTACTGTCAGGGGTCCTGACACAAAATGGATTATTTTTGTCCTTTTTTCCCCACATGGATTTTCTGATAGTGTCTCATCGTCCTTTCGTCATCGCAGCAGTTTTACCACCACTGGTTTTGTCCATGGTGAAGGAGCAGAAAGGTCATGGCTGCAATGTCCCACTGAAACTCTGTATGTGGGAGCTCTGCTCAGCCATATTTTCACTCTGTTGGCCTCTTTTCACACAATAGCAACGCAATGCCACCCTCACGGCCACAGAAATGTCAGAGCACCTTCTCCACATGTGTGGGTGAACTGAGGCAGAATATGTGTGAAAAGATGTGTGAAGAAGAGATGCTGAGAGAAAGAGTGTTGACTTTCAAAGAAGACAGCAGCAAAGGAGAGGATGCTAAAGAGTGAGACAAAGTCTGGTTATGTTATTTCTCTGACTTTATACAGTATTTGAACTCCTTAATTACTTAGTCGGTAAACTCACCTGAGGAGTTTACACGATGTCAGGTGTTCTTCTTTTTGTGAAGGAAGACATCACATTAGTTCACATTTTAAATCTTTAATATAAAACGAATCAGAAGATTATACATGTACATGGGCGCTCTCAGCTCAGTGAATCACAGACCATAAAAGCAGCTGGCTGTGACTCCCCTCCCGAGAAGGGCAAAGATTCTAGGCTAAGCATAAAACTTTATACTACCACCATCTACAAGCAAAACAGATACGGTGAGCCGTGGTTTGGCCTTCGTCATTGGTCCGTCCAGTGGCTGGCTCTCATGGCTCAGATTTCTTCCACCAGCAATAAAAGCTCTGTAAAAGAAGCACATGCCTTCCTGCCTGTCCCTAATCATGACACGGCAGTTTTATTCTACTTAGCAACAAGGCGCGGTGACATGTACTCACCCACCAGATCGGGAAGGCCATAAAAAGGATAAACATGTTTCCCAAAGGCTGTGAAGTCAGCCTGACGTCCACTGGTCCACTATCTGTCTGCTCTCTATCTAATTTAATTATTTCTTTAATTGTCTATTATTTGCTTCAGCCACTACTTATTAATTAATTTCTCTTATTTTCCCTTAAGCATTGTCGTTTTGTTCATAGAGTAAAAAATAAAGCTCAACAACTATTAGATGCCATTATTTTGCAGATTAAGTGATAAAAATGCAACCTTTTGTGAATCTACACTTTCTCTCATGTCACATCATCCTTTCTAGGCCCTCATATAACACAATGTAGATCTGTTTCTTTATGAATGGCATTGTCAATCCAGCACTTTCACGTAGGTACACTTGATAGTGTTGTGTTTCAGAGCATGCTGGGGCAGAGAGGGAGAAGAGGAGCTACTGTAGAAGAGAGTGGAAGCCTGTAGTGATCTGAAGCAAAAATACAGACATTTATCTATGACTACAGACAATTATCTAACTGACTACAGTCAGTTGCCCTGTCTGGACATTTTCTGGGCCTGGGAACAGGACAGCAACCAGGAAAGGCTCGGAGTGGCCCAGAGGTGTCCATTGTTTCTCTAGTAGAGTTTTAAGTTCCACCATATTCTGCAATTATTCCTGGGAGGTTCTGTTCTGCTTCGGAGTTGAGGCCTGCTGACTATTGTCTTCCCTGCTGGGACACATGACTTTCAGAAGCTACTATCCTGTTTTATTTTGTTTACTTCAGGTGGACCACTAACTTTTGATTCACAATGATCCCAGCCACGATTCAGGCCTCCAATTTTTTTTTTTCTGTTACATTGTTTTGCTGGTTTAAGATAGTTGGTGGTAACTGAAAAGAATGATCTGACATTTTAGTTGGACAACAAAACAAAAGTGGACTTTAATTTTGAATATTTCTTATTTTGCCTGCAATATTTGCAAACTGACCCTTTCAATTTTAAATACTTGGTGTGTTTAATGTATATATAGTAAAGATCATTCTCATATTGGTATACGGTGTAAGTAGTTCATGTGCAGGTTGTTATTAACCCAGGTGTTCTCAATGTATGTTAGTTTTAGTGTAATTTTAGTTACATAATCTTGAGTTTTTAATACCTGCAGTATTCAGAGAAAATAACCTACATCTTTATATATATGGTATAAGGCTAAAGAAGAGGATGAGCTCATTTCCTAAGGAAGCTGAGATCCTTCAACAAGTGAAGTACAGCTACATAATGATCAACACCAGCACCACTGCACAATAATGAACCACAAGATCAGTTTCATGATCACTGATATGCAGATTCTCATGACCATTGATCTGTGGCCATGAACGTTATTCACAGGAAACTGAGGAATGGCTGCAAACACAGCATTGTAAGATGGTGAAAGATGTCCACTTTGGCCCCTTTCTTGGTTCATTTTTACATAAATGGTCACCAGAGTTCCTCTCTGTCCAGGATGTGCACATCATCATCGTGGCCACTGTAGGTGTAAATAGACTGATGAGGTAGCCCTTCTGTGTTATGCCATCCACTTATCCCGCGGCTGTACAGTGTTGAGAAAAATCTGGTAGTTCAATGTAAAAAAAAGTTAAGTAACAAGTTGCACAGCTTTTTTGTGTTTACCCAAATTTGTTTAAAAATGTTGACCAAACACAGAAATTTATGTTGCCATTCAGTTGATAGAACATAAATAGTTTGAAATATTAAGTTGACAGAACTTTATAACTCAGACTTTTAACTCAACTTATTTATTTTTCTTGGGTCAAAGTTGGCACAACTTTTCTCCAAGCTGAAATATTAAGTTAACACCTATTATAGTTGTTTGGTCAACCTAATGTTTCTCTTTGGAGTCTATTTGGCCCAGCTGTTATACTATTCAAAATATGAAGTTAACTCAGTTTTTGATCCCACTCATTGTTCCTCTTTCACAGCAAGTTGGCCTAACATAATATTACAGCGTGGTTACTCCAAAAATTATTTTTTAAATAACTTTATTTTAAACACTTTAACAACAGACAGGATTAAACTGTTTAGAGTAAACATTTGTAAATACCATAAGACAGCAGTGACTTACTTTACTTAGGTCTGTTGGCTATGGAGCATAGGGCTGCAACAACACCCCACCAATGGACTCTGTTCTGGGTGATCCCCCTCAGCTGGGCCCATGTCAACCCAGCGTCTTTAGTCTTTTTCTCCATCGGTCTTGGTCTTCCCACCCTTCTCTTTCCCTGTCGGTTCCACTCCAGGGCTTGTCTTGTGATATCTTCGACTGGTTTGCATAGAGTGTGGCTGATCCGGCCCCATTTGCATTTCTCAGTGCTCTGACTGAATGTTTGTGTGGTTGGTTCTCTCCCATAAATCAGCAGTGAAGATCTTTTCAGGCCACTGGATGCCGAGTATATGTCGCAGGCATCTGCAGTTTCCCGGTGATGTTATTGGTCACTCTCCATGTCATGGCAAGAGGACTGCATTCAGATAGAAAGGGAAAAAATTTGGACAGCTGCACTCTTCCAGGTGTTCTTTAGTGATCTCCAACTGTTTCTTCTGTTATCCCCTCTAGCACGTTCAATCTGTTTTTGATTTCACAGTTAAATTCTTCCATTGTCTTGTTGTCTTTAAATAACTGCAAATTGAGCTGGTGGTACAGTCTGCCTGAGGTGTAAAGTAGCATGAAACTACTGCAGTTTAGGTGGAAAGATTTCAGCTTGACCTTCATCGTTGCCATTAGTAGGTGGTGATCTGAGGCTGCATCCATGCCATGCTTCACCCTGGCATCCAGTAGGCTTCTTCTCCATTTTCAGGTAATAGTGATGTGTTTGATTTGGTTTTCTTTTCTTCCAACAGTGGACCTCCAGGTAATCTTGTGGATTGTCCTGTGTGTCCTGTGTTCCTCCAATGACCATGTTGTTGAACGAGCAGAAGTCTGTGAGTAGTTCTCTGTTTTCATTGCAGGCCCCCACACCATGTTTTCCTGCTATGTGTTCTCTGCCTGTGTTGTTGTCTCCTAACTTGGCATTCATATCACCCATGATAATCTTGATATCTGATTTTGGTGCACAGTCTAAAAGTGCCTGTAGGGAATTGTAAAGTTCATATTTCTCATTTTCTTTTACTGCATTGGTTAGTGCATAGCACTGAATGATGGTGATCTGAGTAATTCTTTTGCCTATACCTGCTGGAACTATAACTGAAAACCATTAAAACAAGAGACCTGTTGGCCTACAGAGCTCTGCTTTCAAATGTTTTACTTGTGCAATGATGATATATTGGAATGGAAACTAATTTGACTGTAGGCCAGCCATCATTGAGGTGATACATTATTTAAAAAAAAAAAGTCAAAGTCCATCTCTGTGTAGAGCCTTACCCAAAGAGAATTTGTGCCAAGTTTCAGAAGATTTCTAATTTAAATGACCAGAGAGTAGCAAATTTAGCAAAAAGTGTCAGCTCTGCTGACTGTCTGTAATCAACAGTGGAGCTAAAAATGAACCAACACTGGCTCCTGTGAGCACTTCTGTTTAAGTCAGCTCCAGCTGCAGGTGAGCTGGAAGGCAGTAAATGTTTTATAATGCTGTGGAGTGATAATTTTGTACAGCTTGTTTATTTAAGAAAAAAGTCCAGAAAATTATTGAATGAAGTGATATTTTTATTACATTTTTGTATTATACTTTCTAAACACTCTACCAGAAAAAAGTTTTAATTTGTTATTGAATGATCATTTTGTACACTTTATTTAAGAAAAAAATCCAGACATGACAATGTATGGGGAAAATTGTTTTGTTGCTGTTTCCAAACAAAAACTTTTATTTTGATAAAGTATTTTCTGTTTACCTATAAACTTTGCCCAATTCTATTCTGGCTTTTAACTAACTAATGATCCAAAGTAAAGAAAAAGAAAATCACAAAACACTTAAACTTCATAATTATCAAAAAGTATTGGTATCGGTATCAGTATTGGCAATACTGGCCCTGTATTTACTTTGTATCGATCTATACCAAATCTTGCAGTATCGCACACCACTAATCCTCCCGTACTTGGGAAGTACATACTTGTCAAGTATGCAAGTATTAACTTTTCAAGTATGTACTAGCAAGTACGCAAGTACAACCTTGCGCACTTGAATATTGAGAAATGGCCCTAGTCTGGACATTTGGTTTCTAGCTAGCTAAGTGTAGCTAAGTGCTACCATGTATTAAGGAGCATAACAGTATCACCTATGTACTGTTGCTTAAGCAAACTCAAGCCAATCAGATACATTATAACAAACATTTTTTCAGAAAGTATACATCACTAACCTTTTATAATAGCCGCCTCTCATTTTCCACCATTTGTCTTAAATTGCTTGATTGGATCAGCTCAGAGTGAGGAGGGCTTGCTGTGCTGTTGCCGGGTAAGGAACATAGGTCAAAGGCAAGATGAAAATATTTAATAAAAATGATAACACTGATAGTATTCAGAAAGCAAAAGAAAAATTATAGATCCCATGCTCTAACTTTCAATGCCCATAATCCTGTGTGCAATTAACAATAAATACTGTTTTTTTTTGTCTTACTTTCATAAAAAATAAATCTTAAAATTCTTTAAAACCCATTTCTTAATATGATCGGCCGAATGAGGTGTCACTCAAAATGGGAGGGTCTAGCCATCCATATAAAATGCACTACATACAGGACAGGACACGACCAGTTAACAGGCAACCACATGGGTTTTCCAGAGCCAATAATAACCAGCGGGCATAGTTTTTTCAGGTGATTTTGGTTTGGTTAGTTAACAGGTGAAAACGTTAACCGCTACGTTTAATGTCGATCTGCTTGTTACAAAACATCCCAATTAAAAGCAAAATGAGATGAACTAATTGTGTTTCATGTTATTCTGCTTAATTTCAACAACACAGCACAGCTCAAAAACACTGCTTATGACCGAAGATTTCATTTACGCTACATGAGAGCACATTCACCTCCAAAACACAGTGGTTGCCAAGTGAATTGTGGTTTGAGAAAGCTTGGTGGTTATTTCTTTCTAGACGTTTTGTATTGGTGGACAGTTGTGTTAAGTGTGTGCAAACATCTCAGTTCCTTAACAACAAAAATATATTGTAATTTCTGCCTTATCCAGGCAGGCTATAGTAAAAACAATTTATATATATATATATATATAATGTGTGTGTGTGTGTGTGTTTGTCATAGTACCGGCAAGAATTTTAAACTACTTTCACCCCTGTGTATATCCTAGGAGCGCAATATGACTTGTTGATTCAACTAAGTGAGTTATACAAAGTTGGGTCAACAATAAGCACAGTAGGGAAAGGACTCAACTTGAATTTATGTTAATTCATTGTCTATCTTCAACGATTTTTGAGAACGCAATATTGCTTTTTGTCTTAACTAATTCAGTTATAAAAAGGTTAAGCGTACAATAAAAAATTTGCTAATTCAACATTAATCAAGTTGAGGTTTTTACAGTGTAGAATTCATTTTCTTTGGCACTTTACCATATCAACTATTTTGCTCATTCCAGGGGACCCAATCCTTGTGGTGAACCATTTTTGGTTTATTTTTTTCAGGGAATGAAAGCCATCTAGATGTGGTGTTTTGAACATATGTATCTTAGCTGTTCCAACACTCCTGACACAAACAGGATGACCAGTAGTTTTCTCCTCATGGACTGCCTGGAGCATTCTGCAGGCATCGTCCCAGCTTTGATAATTGCCCAGCTGGGATAACCACAGTTACTTAAGGCCTCTTTGATTTGGTGTTCTTCTGCGTTTCTGGCAACTGTCTGTGGGGATAGTGTTTGGTGTTTGCAGTTTTCCATTGTCCTGATGAGGACAAATTAGGTGTGTTGTAGTCAAACCTTTTTTTTTTTTTTTTAATTTAAATAAACTATCCTGTCCAACAGCTTAAGCAAGCAAAATTATGGTCTGCATGCTGTGTTAAACCAAAAACATTTGCTTTCCCAAGAGGAGCTTTAAAAAGGCCCCTCTCGTTAGTCTTTCTTTCTTTCTTGATATTGGTATTATACAGTTTAACTATGCCAGAGCTGCTGGGCAGGAAAGTAGTGATAGAAGAAGGGAGGAAAAAAGCAAACAAAAGAGAAAGGGAGGGAAGGTAAGAGAAAAGACGGAGCATAAATACTGGGTCACCAACTGCTGCACCTGTAACAAAACACACAAAAAATACTGATGCATTGGTTTATGGTACACAACAAATTTCAAATGATCCCCATTACCAGTGATAATTTCACATAATCCCTGGTGAACTTGATGTGTTTGTCCACCAGGGTAATGTGAACCAATGGCTCAGTAGTGTTAGAAGCAGAGGTGGCAAAAGTACAGACATTCTGTACTTAAGTAGAAGTATTGATACTGATACAGTACTGACACTACTACTCTGCCTCAACACCTAAACAGAAAAATGAGTACAGTCAGGGGTTACCATGGGGTTCAGCAGGTGGGAGGACCCTAAGATTGGTTGTAGTGGCTCAACGTGAGTAAAGAATCACAGCTCACAATAATTTCTATTGTGAGCTCCAGTACATTTTCTAATAGATTTTCTTTGTGTGCAGGCTATCATCCGCTGACCTGTGCTGCTGCTCTGAATTTTACTGCTCTGTATGGATTTACACAACTGAATTCAACAAAATATTTCACGAGCTATCTTCCATCCCTACACCGAGAGTATAAAGTTGGAATAAAATACTGAATGAATCTAAGCTTCATCAGCTTAAATTCAAACTCATCTCTGCTCTGCACCAGTCCAACACAGAGATTTACTGCAAATTCACTACAGTACAGTAAACTAACCTGTTTATCCTGCACTAAACTTCAGTAGTTTCATGCTACTTTTGAATAACACAAAGTTAGTATACCTCAGTTTGTTTAGCAGGATGTTTCACAATGTGAAAAAACTCAAATTCACATCATATTCAGATCCATAATCTGATTGGAAAAAATAAAACTTTAAATTTCCAGTTTATCAAATGTCACAGAGCAGTCCTTACCTTTAAATTTAATTCAATTCAGTTTTATTTATACACAACAAACAGTCCCCCCAAGGCACTTTATATTATAAGATAAAGACCCTACAATAATTACTAATAATTATTAATTAATTAATTGATTAATAATTACAATTAATTAAATCTAACCTCTCTTCTTTCCCTCTCCATCTCTGAGTGAACGTCTCTCTCTCTCTTTCTCTTCCTGGAAATACAGCAGTTACACCAACATCTGACACACTGTTTGACAAACTGCACACAAACTGTTTGTGTAGTTGCTGATATTTGTTGAGCTGATAGAAATGATACATTTGAAATTACCTGCCACAAGACATTGCTCCCTATATTTTTGCTCCTGTTCTGTAGTGGACCATAACCACAACTTAAGGACAGCTGCACTTGCACTATTGGCCCTGACTACAGCACTATAAATTATGCTTAAATTATATGGTTTTACCTCTCTCATGCATTTTTATGCAATAAGCCCCTGAAATAGATATCTCAACACAATTGGCCTCCAGTAACACTGTGAGAAATCTTGGAGTCATTTTTGACCAGGATATGTCCTTCAATGGACATATTAAACAAATATGTAAGACCGCTTTTTTACATTTGCACAATATTTATAAAATTAGAAACATCCTTTCTCAGACTGATGCTGAAAAACTAATCCATGCATTTATTACTTCTAGGCTGGACTACTGTAATTCATTATTATCAGGCTGTCCTAAAAGCTCCCTGAAAAGCCTTCAGCTGGTTCAAAATGCTGCAGCTAGAGTACTGACAGGGACTAGAAAGAGAGAGCATATTTCTCCCATATTGGCTTCTCTTCATTGGCTCCCTATTAAATCTAGAGTAGAATTTAAAATCCTTCTCCTAACATACAAGGTCTTGAATAATCAGGCCCCATCTTATCTCAAAGACCTCATAGTACCATATCACCCCAATAGAGCACTTCGTTCTCAGACTGCTGGCTTACTTGTGGTTCCTAGGATACTTAAGAGTAGAATGGGAGGCAGAGCCTTCAGCTTTCAGGCCCCTCATCTGTGGAACCAGCTCCCAGCTTGGATTCGGGAGACAAACACCCTCTCTATTTTCAAGATTAGGCTTAAAACTTTACTCAATGATCAAGCTTATAGTTAGGGCTGGATCAGATGAACGTGAACCCTCCCTTAGTTATGCTGCTATAGGCCTAGGCTGCTGAGGGGGTTCCCATAATGCACTGTTTCTTTTCATTCACCTTGTTTATACTCTGCTCTGCATTTAATCATTAATTGTTATTGATCTCTGGCTCTCTTCCACAGCATGTCTTTTGTCCTGTCTCTCTCCCCTCAGCCCCAATCGGTCACAGCAGATGACTGCCCCTCCCTGAGCCTGGTTCTGCCGGAGGTTTCTTCCTGTTAAAAGGGAGTTTTTCTTTCCCACTGTTGCCAAGTGCTTGCTCATAGGGGGTCGTTTTGACTGTTGGGTTTTTTTGTATTATTGTAGGGTCTTTACCCACAAAAAAAAACTGAATGGTGCTACATTTGCGTTTCATGACGTAGCAGTCAATTTTCTTAGAAAGAAGCATTGTGTGGCTAAAACAGGCTCTGTGGCGCAGTGGATAGTGTGTTGGACTTCTAGTGAGTTGTTTCAGATGAAATTCAAAGGTTGTTGGTTCAAGTCCCACCAGAGTTGTATTTTTCAGGAGGGAAACCTTACCAAGGGCATGACTCATGCTTAACAGAAATCTTAGCTGTGATTTGTTTCAGATGCAATTCAAATATTGTGGGTTTTTATCCTACCAGACTTGCTGGTTTCAATGGGGAAAGCCTTGTCAAGGACAATCCATTACCACACCAGTTACTGTACACATAAATCTTAGCTGTGATTTGCTTCAAAACCAAATAAAAGTGAATGTTGCTACATTTGTGTTTCATGACGTAGCAGTCAATTTTTCTTAAAAAGAAGCACTGCATGGCTTAAAAAGGCACAATGCATAGTGCACTGGACTTCTAGTGACTTGTTTCAGACATAATTCAAAGGTTGTGGGTTTGATTCCCACCAGTGTCATAGGGGTAAACCTTACCAAAGGTAACTCTGCATGACTTATGCATAATAGAAATCTTAGCTGTGATTTGCTTCAGATGTAATTCAAAGGTTGTGGGTTTGAGTTCCACCAGTCACTCTTTTCAAGGGGGAAAACCTTATCAATGAAAATTCCTTACAAAACCGCAGGTCAGACTTCAACGCTGGGCTACTGCATGCCAGCCTTACAGCATATGGGTCGCCTGTGAGCTAAACTGGCATACAGCAATATGACATATTCAACCATGCTTTTTTCCCCCTCCTCAGCACAAAACTCATTCTAAATTGCTGCATATAAAAAAGGATCAACCTTTTCCTTCTTTCCAGCAGCACCTGTCAAGCAAACCTTCACATCAGCAGCAGCGGTTGCACAGATGATGATTCCTGAAACTGTTAGAACACTACTCAAGCAAACTTTTACATTGCTGACTGCCCTGACATTGTGCATTCCTAAACTTTGCTGTTCATCATCCAAAAGAGTTTATAAAAATAACTTGTTCCATAATTTACAAAATATCTGGAAATGGATAGCAAAAACTCTGTACATTCTGAACCAAATACATAGGTACAAAAAAGAACATACAAGTGTGGTCCGAATTTCACACATCGTGGGCATGAATGTCATGGTAATTTGGGCCCTTTGATGATTTCTTTGAACTGTTCTTTTTCCTGGGTGGAATGATTGTACAGCATACCTCCTTAATGACTTTAAAAAACAAGAATTGGGTGCACAAGTTTAAACATATTTTCTTTACTCCACACAGGATCAAAATTATACACACATCCACTAAGTGGTACTGAATGTTCTACAATGTCTTTTAACTTGACAAGGTTAAGGCCTGTTAACTTCTCATTAGTGATCATGATTGTGTACAAGTTGTAGTTTCTCTTCGCCAGCATAAAAAAAAAAATCAAAGAGAAGTTCAGATGCAAAACCCTCTAAATCCGTCTGGGCACTTTTCTTTTGATAGTGTATTTTTTTTTAATCTGGCTCTTATGTTAAAGTTAAGTAATTAAATTTTACAGGCAATGGTGATGTTATTATTGACAGAAAAAACTGCCTTTTCTTTCAAAAACATAAATATAGTCATTTCCCTACTTTTTAACTTAAATATAGACATTGTTAAGGGTGGCAAAATGACCATGGATTGAACTGGGTTTGAATGAAAATGATGAAATAACACAGAATAAATTAGAAATTTACCATTTCTGTGGATTAAGGGGGTGGGGTAGGTTCATCCACATCCATATCTATGTGCCATACATTGTCGGATAAGACATGAGATCATTCTCTTCAGTCCATCTACTGTCCAGTGTGAATGAAGGCAAAAGACACAAATATTAGACTATGATTAAAAAGATTTCTACATCAATCCACACAGTATAATCGCAATGGCACAAAATGGCAGCACATTTGTTGTAACAATAGCAGAATAGTAGATAATACGCAGCAGTGGTCATGATGACAAAGGGATACAAATGGGGGACTGCATCACTGGCATGCGGGTACCAGTGATATCAGTAACGCGTTACTTTAATCTGGCTACTTTTTTTGGCAATGAGAGATCTAACGAGTTACTATTTCCAGTCCAGTAATCAGATTAAAGTTACTTATCCAAAGTCACTGTGCTTTACTATTTTTGTCATTTTCCTTAGTAAAAAGATATATTTTTGCTTTCTTCTTGGATCTCGGGAAGTGACATCTGGCTTATGTGACAATTAAGTCCTGTTTTCAGCATGAGGACAGTAATACCACACAGCAACACAAACGTAAACCACGGAGGGAGGAGAGAGATGCACATTTTCTAGCTGGAAATACAGGCACTATTTTGAGTTTGTGTCAGCTAAAGATGACAATATCAAGGTTCGTTGTACACTCTGTGCTGGCGACAAAGTGCTGTCTAGCTTTAAAAACACTGTCAAATTTGAAGAAACATGTGGAGTTGCAGCACTGCACAGTCAAACTTACAGAGCAAGTCCCAACAGGTGGTGCAAAGCAGAGAGCTAATGCAGGAGACCCCCCAGCACCCAAAAAACAAAAGCTGGATTTTGGTACAAGTGGGAGAGAGCTGAAGAACTTGGTTGGACAGTATGTAGTAGAGAAAATGCTGTCCTTAAACACAGTTGACTCACCCTCGTTTTGTGGTTGTCATTTTAATATTGAGGTGGTGGCGTGGTGGTGTGTGTGTGATCGTCTACCCTAAAGTGATTCTGATGTTCACTATGTGCTTTGATGTGTAATGTATTTGATTATATTTGTAAGTAAAGTGCAGTCAGCATGATTTAGGAAGGGCTTATATATAAAATGAAGAAATAACCTGTTTTGCAAGAATCTTTGGGAGTCTGAGTTATTGTACCTACATTATAATCAATCCAGTGTTTTTTGACCACTTCGAATATCTTTATAGAACTGTGATAAGATAAGATAAGATAAGATAAGATAAGACTTTAATGATCCCACAACAGGGAAATTTGTGCATTACAGCAGCTCAGTACAGAGAAAGAAAAATGAAAGGATGAATAAAAACAAATGAAATAAAATAGAATAGGAAACACTATATACATAAAATATATATCAATATCAATACACATATACACACATCAGAAACACTATATACATTTGTAGCCGGGTATGAGGTACACAGCATACACGGTATGCATTATATGGGTGGGAGTGAAATAAGATGTATATGTACTGTATGGATAAAGTGATGGCAGTGGAGGTAAAGTGTCCACGTCACTCATGACTTCATGTTATACTTGTTGTGATTTCTGCAGCCTTCTGAGCCAGATTTCTGTTTAAAAAGACATTTTTAATGTCAGTGACAGGTTTACCTTGATAAAAAACTTATTGTGGCTTCTACCTTGTGATAGAAATGCTGTTTCTCACTCAAAATGCTCAACTTGATGTCATTCATGAAAGATGTTCGACATATGCTTCACAGATTGTAGCTCAACAAGTCATTTACAGCCATTTAAATACAAACAATCACTTTTTGGCAAATACCAACAGCTGTTGAATGTAACTAATAAGGTAACTTGTAATCTTGTTGTAATCTTAGTTACTTCTAAAATCAAGTAATCTAAGTAAACTAAGTTACTTTTTAAAGGAGTAATCAGTAATCAGAAACCAGATTACTTTTTCAAGGCCACCACTGGAGGGTACACACTGATCCACCTCCGCCGCCCGGCTCACCCTCAAGTGGACCATGTGAGAGACCCTCGGGAATGAAGGAGCTGGTGCTGGCTAGCAAGTACGCTGGGCACCCAGTAACAATAATTCCACAGGTTCACTAACAGAAATCTGGTTATGACCTTTACTTCCTCTAAACCGTTTGATAAATTTGATTGACAAACTTTTTTTCTCAGAACAATGGGAAATTTCTAGGAACTCAGTGATGCTCTAACAAGGAGAATTGTAGAGTTATTCAAGTTGGGAATGTCTCTTGGAGCCATTTCTAAACAACTGCAGATTCTAGGATCATCAGTTCAAAGAATTGTATTTAAGTACGTAAGTTATTCGGATTTGTCACCACTTTGCCAGTGTCTGGAAGAAGACCCAAACTATCACTCTCAATTAATTGGTTAGGATATTCAGGAGCAAGGCAGGAACCACCAAGGCTGAAGCCTGCCATAAACTGGAAACTGCTGGAACCCCAGCATCAGTGTTCCTTATTACTAAATATTCCATAGTCAACTGTCTGAACCTCATGGAAAGCCTTCCCAGAAGAGCTGAAGCTGCTATAGCTGCAATAGGTGGGTCGACATCATATAAACCCTATGGATTGAGAATGTGATGTCACTCAAGTTATTACAGTGGGTATGGAAAGTATTCAGACCCCTTTAAAAATTTCACTCTTTGTTTCGTTGCAGCCATTTGCTAAAATCAAAAAAGTTCATTTTATTTCTCATTAATGTACACTCAGCATACCATCTTGACAGAAAAACACAGAAATGTAGAATTTTTTCAAATTTATTGATGAAAAATAAAAACTGAACTGGTCATAAGTATTCAGACTCTTTGCTCAGTATTGAGTAGAAGCACCCTTTTGAGCTAGTACAGCCATGAGTCTTCTTGGGAATGATGCAACAAGTTTTCCACACCTGGATTTGGGGATCCTCTGCTATTCTTCCTTGCAGATCCTCTCCAATTCCATCAGGTTGGATGGTGAACATTGGTGGACAGCCATTTTCAGGTCTCTCCAGAGATGCTCAATTGGGTTTAGGTCAGGGCTCTGGCTGGGCCAGTCAAGAATGGTCACAGAGTTGTTCTGAAGCCACTCCTTTGTTATTTTAGCTGTGTGCTTAGGGTCATTGTCTTGTTGGAAGGTGAACCTTCGGCCCAGTCTGAGGTCCTGAGCACTCTGGAAGAGGTTTTCTTCCAGGATATCTCTGTACTTGGCCGCATTCATCTTTCCTTCAATTGCAACCAGTCATTCTATCCCTGCAGCTGAAAAACACCCCCACAGCATGATGCTGCCCCCACCATGTTTCACTGTTGGGATTGTATTGGGCAGGTGATGAGCAGTGCCTGGTTTTCTCCACACATACCGCTTAGAATTAATGCCAAAAAGTTCAATCTTCATCTCATCAGACCAGAGAATCTTATTTCTCATAGTCTGGGAGTCCTTCATGTGTTTTTTGGCAAACTCTATGTGGGCTTTCATATGTCTTGCACTGAGCAGAGGCTTCCGTCGGGCCACTCTGCCATAAAGCCCTGACTGGTGGAGGGCTGCAGTGATAGTTGACTTTGTGGAACTTTCTCCCATTTCCCTACTGCATCTCTGGAGCTCAGCCACAGTGATCTTTGGGTTCTTCTGTACCTCTCTCACCAAGGCTCTTCTCCCACGATTGCTCAGTTTGAGTGGATGGCCAGGTCTAGGAAGAGTTCTGGTGGTCCCAAATTCTTCCATTTAAGGATTATGGAGGCTACTGTGCTCTTAGGAACCTTGAGTGCTGCAGAAATTCTTTTGTAACCTTGGCCAGATCTGTGCCTTGCCACAATTCTGTCTCTGAGCTCCTTGGGCAGTTCCTTCGACCTCATGATTCTCATTTGCTCTGACATGCACTGTGAGCTGTGAGCTCTTATATAGACAGGTGTGTGCCTTTCCTAATCAAGTCCAATCAGTTTGATTAAACACAGCTGGACTCCAATGAAGGAGTGGAACCATCTCAAGGAGGATCAGAAGAAATGGACAGCATGGGAGTTAAATATGAGTGTCACAGCAAAGGGTCTGAATACTTATGACCATGTGATATTTCAGTTTTTCTTTTTTAATAAATTTGCTAAAATTTCTACATTTTTGTTTTTTTCTGTCAAGATGGGGCGCTGAGTGTACATTAATGAGAAATAAAATGAACTTTTTTGATTTTAGCAAATGGCTGCAATGAAACAAAGACGTGAAAAATTTTAAGGGGTCTGAATACTTTCCATACCCACTGTATGTGTGTTAAGGCAGATGAGTGAATACTTTTGGCAATATAGTGTATAGTAAAGGTGAGGGTTTCAAACTTAACACTGTACCAGCTGACAAGCATGATGATCATAGCATCATGCTCAGGGGCTGCTTTGCTGTCAGTGATACTGGTAGATTGCACAAAGTGGATAGAATAATGAAGATGGACTTGACTTCAAATCAACAGCTAGATGGTTGAAATTTACCCATACTTGGATGTTCAAACAGAACAATAAACCCAAACATACATCAAAACTGGTTTTGGAATGGATAAACCATGTTAACTTTGAGCTTCTGGAACGGCCTTCCCAATCCCCTGACCTCAACCCTATTGAAAATTTATGGACTGTGCCAGGAAACTCACCAATTTCAACAATTGCTACCAATTCTGCCAAAAAGAGTAGTTGAATATCTAGCCAGAATTATGCCAGAGTCTTATTGGTGGGATGAGAATTAGCATCTCCAAGTCTGAGGCCATGGTCTCCAGCAGAAAAAGGTGGCTGGGGAGAGGTCTGGGTTTCTCTGCTAAGGCTGCTTAAGCCCAGAATGACCATGATTCATGCCCAGAATGGGTGTATTTAAACTAGAGACAATGAGAGATTCCATTTCAAATGAACACAGAATACCCAATAGTTTAAAGCTCACCCCAATTTACCAGAAATATTTAATCACTTCACCTGTAGCTGGTTAAGGCACCTTACACATTTCAACTTTGCTACCACATTCATCAGAAATGCATAATTAGAACAATGTGGCACAGCTGTTATTTCCTTTTTTTTATTTTCACAAATGTACCCATACAAGAAGCAGTTTGTATCATCTGTAGCTGACTGGTTGTTAGCCTGCAATGTCTATTCCAGGCTCTGGTTGCATACATAATCCTCTAATGTATTTGCTACACTGTCAAATATCAATCAATAGCATTTTTTGCTGTCATTGGAAGTTTAACTTGGGATCTGCCTACTTCATGTCATGTAGTTTAAACTGTATATTTTGAAATATCCCCAAATGATTTTTTGAATAAACTTGGAACAGATTCATGTACTTTTGGTCCGTGATCTTTAAACATGGCATTCAACTTCTGTGATGTCTGAAATGCCATGTGTGACAAATTTCCTCTTTGGCAGCTAAACATAACCATCAGAAAACTCCACCATGGTCTTGCTTCACACCAACTCTACTAGACACATTAAACATAAGTAGTGGGTAATGGATACAATTATAAATTTGGATAGATGCTGTTTAAGGATTATCCTGCATAAATGGTATTGCATATGCCAATATTACATATTATTGTTGTTGTTATTACTGGAACTGTTATTTCTTTGCAACCTCTTAAAAAGGCTTTTTAAGGCATTATCACTTTTAAAACTCCTGACCAATGATTAGCACAACTCCCTAGCACATTGCTAAATTGCACTTAAAATACTGGCTTCCTCCTTGGATCACCTTTCAAAGAGATTATTAAAATATAGTGTCAGACAAGACCCCTCAATCTGTTTGTGTGCCATTGTTAACACATCAGTCACTCTTCATGTAAATATCATAAATCTTTCCCAGTCTTTCATATTTGTAAGGTGAACATAAAAAACGAGAAGAATTTCTCTTCATAAAAATGGCTTAATTTTCACTCCATCTGTATCTGTTCTGGCAGGAGAACCACAGTTCGCACAGTAAGTGAATTATGAGTGCAGCAGCAGTGCTCATTTCGCCTTTTATTTGCTGACCTTTATGAGTGCCGCCACCAATGAACTTTGAAGTTATTTTGGAGTAAAAACAGATTTATATAGTGAAAAACTGTGACATTCTTCCTTCAGCTTAAACTTAAAAAAATAGATGTAAAAGGTTTAGATGGGCTAAGATCACAATGAAAGGTTACTAGAATGAATGGATGTATACATACGCTTGTGTTTGTATTTTTTTTCTGTAATCACAGTGAATTTTTTTCCTTGATAGAGGTCCAGACGGATTGGATAGATTGATCTGATCATGTTTTTTTTTTTGTTGTTGTTTTTTTTTTTACTGTTAAAAAAAATGTCTGTGTTGTGAAATTGTGGAAATATTGATATAATATGCATAAAAATGCAATTTAACACTTTTCTTTACAACAAACATGACATATTTGTGAAATTATGTGACTGTATTTTTACAGTCCTTTTGCTTGGAAAAATAATGACAGTTGATGACAGTTATCTGTGTATGGATACTTTATTCTTTTCAGATTTTGGTTGGTTGTGCTCATTGTTCCCTAGCACTTGTAAAATTGTAATGAGGCTTAGGCATAAGTTAAATAAGAAGGATCCATAATCACTTTTTTGCTTTCCTGGGTGTCTGGCTTCCATTTTCACATCACCTTTCTGCCTTCATCAAGCCAATCAGCTTCTGCTATGCATACTTCAAATCTCACCACTTACCTGTCATTTTCCCTTACAGGCTTATTCATCCAACCAACCTCCTCCCCATCTACGCCTTACCCATCCAAGTCTACATCTTTTTCTTCACCACCACCAACGTCTTCACTCCAGGGGGGTCCGGCCCTAATTCCTATCACCGCAAGGATTCCATTCTGCCACGATGAGTCTAATCGCCAAATACCTTTATGGAATTCTGTATATCAATAAATCATTGATTTACTGATATACAGATTGATTTATTTAATCTGATTTGTCCACTGAGACAGTAATGCACTGGCTAGTGAATCAATGTTCTTTTATAGATACTAACAATCTCCAGCAGCTCCAGTCTGTCGGTGGTACAGTGCTGCCTCAGTTTCCATTCTCAAAGAAGTAAAACAGAGTTAAAATTGAGAATTATTTTTCTTGAAAATCACAAAGGAAAACAGGATGACACTGATACCTCCTAATGATCTCTCCTCATTGAATTGCCATTGATTGCCAAGAGAATAACTCCTACCCACCAGGGTTATTATAGTTAACAAAAATGAAGGAAATAACAAAAACTGAAATTGAAAAAACACTGTCATTAACTGAAATAAATAAACTAAAATTAGCAGGAAAAAACAATAACTAACTAAAACTCAATAGTGAGTTTACAAAACTAACTAAAAACTAACTGAAATTATAGATTGTCATTTTTTTAATGTGGTGTCGGGCCAAAGAGCTCAAGACAAAACACGAATCTCATAAAATAAAGCACTTTATTTTAGAACAAATAACTCTTAAACAACCATTAAAACCCATAAGAAATAACCTGTGATTGAATGCACTAACAACTTCAACGGTCTAGTTTCCTGTATTAACAGAAACACAAAAACATCCATCTCAAAAAAATCCCCAAAATAATATACATCAACAAAATCAAATGTACACAATACTAACCCCAGGTGCACTGTTGCGAGACCTACCCACAAACGCGCCCCTGAAAATAATCCTCAAATCTACAAGAAACGAAAGAAACAGTTTAATCAAAGTCAACGAAAAGAAACATGAAATAAACAACAAGAAAAAAGTAACCAAAAAGAAATACCATAAACGTTAGCAAAAACACATGGTCCACAACCCATCAGGCCTGCAAAGTCATCTGACCTTTTGTCTCACCAACCAGCCTGGGAACATGGCCAAACCAAATAAACATTGCCATACCCCAAAAGAATTAACACACTTACTCAAACAGGACACACCTGACCTAAGCTTCACGTAAACAGTTGCCATAACACAGGTAACTTGGCCTCCAAAAGGCTTCCCTAGAAACCTCAGGTGTTGCCTTCTGCTTAAACTTAGATGGGCAGAGTGGAAAACCAACTTCCTACTTCCCACGGAAGTACTTAGTTCCCTCCCCCTTCTACTATGACCTTTGCAACCCAAAGAAAGTCCCTGGGAAAACCCACATTGCCCACTAGTGGCCAAAAAAGGGAAGATGTCCCCCAACCCATTTTGCCACCTGGCTACATTAAAGTCTAAATGATTTTTTCCGTTCTCCGAGTTTAAAATCGTGCGCGCTGCTCCTCACAGTAATGCAGCAGTCTGCAGAGAAAGCAGCCGAGTCCCATATGGAGGGTTTTTTTTTACTACGACAGCACAGATAGCAGCGAGTGTGTTGTTGTGGATGATGAAAATGTGCGGAGCACTCCTTAGTCAGGAAAAAACACCAAAATCAAAGTCCACCTGAAAAGCGCACACAGGGCAGCTACGGAAACCGCTCTGATCCTACGAGGTAACCT
Source organism: Pterophyllum scalare (assembly GCA_024447675.2). NCBI lineage: Eukaryota > Metazoa > Chordata > Actinopteri > Cichliformes > Cichlidae > Pterophyllum > Pterophyllum scalare. The sequence goes on along the minus strand of JAMQGT020012390.1, from coordinate 151,541 downwards.
GGCGCACCTCCGGAGAAATGTGACTACTTGTCAGGTCCACGCAGCAGGGACAAATATGTTTGAAGCCAAAAAACTGAGCACAAAGAGTGAGGACCAAAAAACACCAGCACACAACCACAAGGTAATTAACACACAATCCAGCTACACAAGCATAAATGCGGACATGAGGTTGGACACTTCATTGTGTACAGAGGCCACAAAGATCCTGCAAGTCTAATTAGGAGCATCTAACCAAGCTAGCTCCAAAACAGAAGCAGCTTTAGGTGGTGGAGAACATCAGGGTGCAGCTGGATTTGACCTTTGACTCCTTCAAAGAGTTTGTTTTTGTCAAACACCACATGTAGGTGTTGTTAATCTACTGCACTGACGCTGAAGTTTATTGGGAGTTTATTGTAGAGTTTATTGAGTTTTGGAGTTCATATTTTTCTTTGTTTCTCCCTGTTGATGTTCATGTGTGTCCTTAATGTTACACACATTTAGCATGTAGTGCTGCTGTCTGTGAACAGTTGGCTGTTGAATATATTTCTTTAAAGGGTACCTGATTAAGTAAGAAAATACTAAAACTAATACTGAAGCTAACTAAAACTAAGCATAAAACCAAAAATAAAAACGAGCAAAACCACTCTGAAAACTAATTAAAACTAGCTGAATTAGAGAAAAAAAGTAAAAACTAACTAAAACTAAACTATAATGTAAAATCCAAAACTATTATAGCATTTTAATATCAAATATTCTAACAAATAAATCTAAATCTCTACAGCTGCTGGATGAAATAGCATAAGATTTGTCATGGTCCTGGGCTGGTGGCCCAGTGTTTTGTGTTTCTTTTGTATAACTCTGTTTTGTTTTACTTGGGTTGTGCTTTTTAGTGTTTCTTATAGATAGTTTTCTCAGTTTGTTGTTTGGATGTTCTGTTTAGTTTCCCTTCCTGTTGTTTCTTTGTGAATTTCTGATCCTCTTTGTCAAGTTTTCTGTGTTAGGTCTGCATGTGTTATGTTGGCCACTTCCTGTTTTATTTTTGGTAGTCTTGTGCTCCTTGTGTGTTGTGTTCAGTTTTGCTTCCTGTACTAAGTTCATTCATTTCACCTGTTTCGCCCTGCTGTTTCCACTCACCCCTCATTCCCTCTTGTGTATTTAAGTCTCAGTGGTGTTTAGTTCTGTGTTCGGGTCCTCGTCAGTTTTACATCTAGGTTGATGTTTCCCTGCTGTATGCCTTTGTATTTTGTATTTCGAGTTTTCAGTTTTACGTTTTGGGTTTCCTTGTTCAGCTGGCTCCTGAGCAGCTATTTGAGTTTAAGAAGTTTCAATAAAAGCCAAGTCTTATTTAAGCTCTCACTTGTGTCCTGCACTGGGGTCCTCCCTGCCTCGCCTGAAGCAGCCGTGACAAGATTTTGACATGGAGCATTTTTATAGCCACCCTTCTTACAGCTCATATTGGCCTTCCCTCTTTCGACCCTATCCTTTTGCACTTCATTTACCCAAGCATGGTACGTGCAGGCTGCCGACCAGGGTTGTTCCCATTGTTGTCCAGTGGACCAGTCTTTGTTGCTCGCCTCACCTGCCATTGTAGCTGATTGCACCACTTACCATGCCCCGATCAAGCTGCAGCAATCTCAACATATACAATTGCACTTAATGTGTTAGTCTAAGCAACTGTGTCCTGCTCATTGTTTTTGTGTGTTCTGTAACATGTTCTAGCAGCTTTGTGTTTTTCTGTATTTGCTGCCCACTTACCAAACTCATACTTTGGAGCATTGTTGATTTGTATAAATGGTACTTGTGCTGCTGCATGGAAACAGGGCCGGGCTTAGCTTTCACTGGTGTTTGCTGATATGCAGTTATTTTTATTTGGGTGTAGGGGTTGTTGTTTCCCTTGTTTCAGTGTGGGTAGGGAACATAGCTGCTTTCTGGTAGATTAGATGGCCACAATGCTCTGTAGGAATTTGTTTGATTTTAGTTGATTAATCAGCTGATTTGGCAACAGCTTCAGGAAAAGGTTTTTCTTTCCAAATTTGGAAAGAAAGTGGTTCATCAGTGACCTGGTGGATATTAGCCCTGTGAGATCAAATTAAATATTGGTGATCACTAACCATAACCCTAAGCTTTCAGAATATGAAATTTATTCATATATTTATTTTGAATTTTTAAAAATTGTATGATATATTTTATTTTTTTATTATATTGTCTGTGCGAGGGCAGCAAAGACAAAAATCATTCTATCTTGCATCAAAAACTATTTACATTTTATCCCAAAAATTGCTTTTCTCTAAAACTCAGGTCTAGGATTGGGGCCATCACAAATTGTGATTTATACCTTAAGGGGTTAATAAGTAAAAAAAGTTTATTTTATTGGTAATCAAGAACATATAACTTACAATACTAAAGGGGAGAAAAAAATGGCTGCATGTTTTTTTTTTAATGCATTCTTTGTCTCTCCTAAGAAAAATAACTATCAGTCAGCACAAAAGCTGATGAGAGTTGGTTGCTGCCACACTAGTCATTTGTTGCAATTTACTGCTCTTTGAGGGTTTTCAAATGAGTCTTTGAGAACAAAAATAGCTGCCATTAGCTCCTGACTGTTGGTTGATTGAGAGACATTAGCTGCTGCCTGTGGAACCGCCTGGCAGAGAGAATGAAAACACATAAATCCTTCAGAGCAAGGCTTGTCAAAGCCTCATGAAAATCTTTTATCACAAAAATGGGAAGGCTCCAGCAGCAGTTTCAGATGGCAGAGCATAGTTTAAAATTAAATTTTGTGACACAAGTAATATGATACAGCTTTTTCCATTTTGGAGTTTCTGGTTTTCTTTGTTTCCTTTAAAGGTCAGCAATGTCAAGAAAGTTTGCAATTGAGAAAGGGTGCAAACTTCCGTATTTTAAATCTCTTGCTTTCCAAGCAATTTAATAATGTCCGGGAATTTCTAGCAGAACATTCAGTTCGTTTTTATTTATATAGCACCAAATCACAACAAAGAGTCACCTCAAGGTGCTTAACACTGTAATTTAAAGACCCTACAATAGCATGGTGATTAATGTTTTCACGGCAAGCCCAAAGTCCCAAAAAAGAATAGTCATTATCTATCAAGACTGCGGGAATCTCAAATCCCCTCTCATTTGCAAAAATGCACAGCAAAACTTAAACTTCATGTCCTGTTGGTTCCATGTCTTGCTGGTTTATCATCTAAATGTTCTGTCCTATTAGACCCAAATTATGAGCAAATTAGTCTGTTTTTTTTCTACATTGTTATACTGACAGCAGCAATAACTATTAGATGTACAGTAGTAAAAGGCTTGAACATCTTTATGTCCAATGTGCTTCCTGAATTTGTTTTTTTTTTTGTTTTCCAATTCTCAAAAAACCCTCCCCCACCCCCATTTTTTAACAAAGTGTAACCCTTTGTAGTTTCATAATTTGCAGACTGTCTGTTGGTTTTACAGGTGTGATTTCAAAATGCAGCTCTTCCAAATACATTTAGAAAGCTTTATTCTCCTGCTCTCCTCCTGCTCTATTATTCCGGCCGCTGCTTCAGATTCACATCCATTCCAGACTGAGGCCTGTCTGAAGAGCTGAAAGACTCACATGTAATGATCTATAAAATCCTGATGAAATAGTGTAATGTGGTAATATTTTATGACTACAAACACACACTAAAGTCACTTCTGTGACTAGTATATAATACAATAATATTTCTTGGTGCATAAGGATTGACTGTGTGTAGTGTGTAGGGGAAGGGCAGCAGCCAGTGATTTATGTCCATATGTATTCACAAATATGTGCCACAGAAACTTCAAGATCAATCAAGGCTGTGTGGTTTGCAACTCTTTTTTTCTCTAAACAGCAAAAAAACACTTTTTCTATCAACCCACACAGAACCCCACTGCAGAACACAGCACATTAAATCCCCTCTCTGGAGGCTGTCAGAAGGCATTTTGGAAAATGCATGAAATGACTAAGTGAAGTGGAAGGTAAATGAATTAATCATCAAAAAGTTAATGACATCACTCCATCATAAAGAGGAAATCCAGGAACATCAGCAGTCATTCCAGCTGAAAAAACTCTGAAAAAACATCTCTTGACCAGGACTCATCGTAGCAGGAAGCCGCTTCAGAGAACTACATTACAGTGTCAATTTGTCGTGTTGGACCGAATGTCCACTGAGACGGTAGTGCGCTGGCTAGTGAATCAATGTTCTTTTATAGATACTAACAATCTCCAGCAGCTCCAATCTGTGGGAGGCACAGTGCTGCCTCAGTTTCCATTCTCAAAGGAGTAAAACAGAGTTAAAATGGAGAAAAAATTTTCTTGAAAATCACAAAGGAAAACAGGATGATACTGATTACAACTGATAATAGTCTAAAACATTTTATAGATATGCTATATAGACACAAAGAACAGCAGACAGACACTGCAGAGTTATCCAGGACTATTTATATCATCATTTATTTCTCCAGTTTATTTCCACTGGGACCAGGGTTATATAGGAGGTTATGCAGACACAGCAAAACAGCTTTTATTTACAGTGCAGTCAGCACATGAGAAGTAAAGGGTCATTGCAGATAAATTCTCATAAACTGGGTGATGTCATTTTTTCTGTGCAGAGTAGGATTAATGACAAAATATTGAGTGTTTGAAGTGGTTGAGACAATGTTTCATTTATCTGCTGAACACAATAATAATCTGAAGATTTTTCTACATACCATTAGACCTACAAATGAAGACTTTCAGAGTTATATTAAATGATGTGCACTGGCATGTACATAGCACTTTTCTAGTCTTATCAACAACATAAAGTGCTTTAGATTAGACATTAGACTCGCACTAAACACCAAATTAAAGCATACTGTTTAATGACTTTGTGCTGTAGATCTTATTTTTTCACATATGCTGACAGCCTTGGGCATCCAGCTGCACTCTGCCTATAGATCTTCAGCTTTCCGGACTCCATCATAGCTGAAGAATTGTTAAGATCATTACTTCTGTAGTTACCATCAAAATAGCTATCATTAGGTGACAAGGACCAGTGGTGCTGAAAGTATTATCACATTATGAAAACCCTCTCGCTACAACTGAAGCTTTATATTATTATCCAAGTTTCAAAAGTACTTATACTGCAGAAAAATGATCCCCATCACTGTAATAGGCATTAATATTATGGCTGCAGATGATTAAGATTCAGCTCATTTCAAATACTTCATATTGCTTAATCTATAGTAATAAATCATATTCTATAAAAAAAATGTATCTGTGATGTGTCATCTTGTGAGGGCCACACAAAATCAAGTCTTCATCATATATATATATATGACACTCTGGATGATGCAGACTGGGACATGTTCCATTGGAGTAATTCCATATGAACTCAAACAAAAAGCCAAAATCCTTCCCGGGTCAGCGATTCAGATTTGAGTGAATGAGTGAAAATTATTTTGAAAGTACCTCTATGTGTATAATGAACACATGCAAAATTATAGGCCTCAGCTGCAAAGGTTTTCTGAGATGTGGTCCTCCAAACATTGGGTGCCGTGCCCTATATTTGACCTTGTAAATCATGAATTTCAATTTTCTAATATTTCAACAGGCAATGCCTCCCACATGAATATTTTTTACAATGTATATATTTTTTATATATTCTATTTTATTTTCTGTATATTTTTAGAAGTTGTATTTTATGTTTTAGGAAGTGTGACCTTCTACTACATGGCACTGAACAGGAGTGAGCTTCCAATCTCAATGTACATTCCAAATAATGACAAATAAAAGCATTCTATTCTATTCTATTCTATTCTATTATAGCCAAGCAGTTGCATCCAAGCCTTACATCACCAAGCAGAATGAAAACCCTTGGATGCAGTGGCAAACGAATCACACTTCTCCATCTGGCAATCTGATGGATGAGTCTGGGTTTTGCAGTTGCACGGAGAATGTCTGAGTGCACTGTGCCAAGTGTAAAGTTTGGTTAAGGGGGGATTATGGTGTGGGGTTGTTTTTTTAGGAGTTGGGCTTGGCCCCTTAGGTGCACAAAGCAAAGTCCATAAAGATGAGTGAGTTTGGTGTGGAAGAACTTGACTGGCCTGCACAGAGTCCTGACCTCAACCCGACAGAACACCTTTCTCATTTTCATGGCAAAATATAACAAAATAAAGGGTGACTCAAGACTTTTACATATTAGTGTATATTAAAATGAAGGTCAAAAATGGGTAAAACCAATAAAGATGCAATATCACAGTATTTCAGGGGCTAGGACTATCATGAAAACTTTACCAGAAGTGGAGTTTGGCTCATTTTAGAAGTGATTACGTTTCCTGATCTGAGATCTAGTAGTTTTTGAAGGATTCCATTGCAGTATAGGATAAATGTGGACATTTTGCATCATACAGTATCTTCAAGAATCCATACCAAATTTAAATTTAAAAAAAAATTGGAGACAACATTCAATTCAATTCAATTTTATTTATATAGTGCCAAATCACAACAAACAGTAGCTTCAAGGTGCTTTATAATGTAAGGTAAAGACACTACAATCATCAGGATGTTCTCAAGAAAATATTACAAACTAATCAGGATAAACAATTCTATTAGTTTGTGTTTAACTTAGTTTTACTTTGTTCATCAACTCTATTTAACTATTTTTGTTACTTAATTTTCCTATTTATTTTGGTTTTACTTAATCATACTAACATTATGAGAGATATTATAGAGCAGGCATGTGGGGAAAGGCCCAGCAGTAAAACATAAACTACATATTTAGGAATGGCTCAGCACTTTCATGCCTTATTTTGACAGGGCCAAAACATGCTTCCTACTATTTTTGGTTTGGGTGTGTGAACTTCACCCTGGAATGATTTAGCATTTTAATGATCCAGATGCACACTATGTATTTTTAATGGCACATATCTCAATGCTTTATGTACAATAAAGAAAAGGAGAAACTTTGAAAGCGTGCCTCTATTCTGATGATACTGATGTGCATCCCTAAGATTTTGGCTACATACTGATATCAGATGCCGCAGTCCTATTATACCTATCTTTGCTGTATTGTGTGAAGAAGTGCACTTTTACATAAGTGCACATTTACATATTCTATCAGTGGAGATACACAGAGGGAGGAGAGACTCAGGAGAGACTGATAGGTTCCTCTGGTGTACCATAGCAGCTCGGGGGAGAGGAAAACCAATAGGTAGAGAGTGCTTACAGGAAATGGACATCAGTGCAGAAAGAAGATACATTTCCATGGGGATGTTTTAGGTTCACATCTGAGCTGAGAGGTTGTAGCAGTGCAGTTGAGTGCTGTTCTGACTAAAGCACAGATGGCAAGCTGTAAAGCATCTGAGGTACTGTTTAACAGCAAAGATAAAGTGTATTTTTTCTTTACTTTTTTAAAATTATTTTTATTCTGTCACTGGCAGTTATTTGAGTGTTTTGTTCTCTATAATTTTCAAATATCAGAACTGAGTAAACTTGCTGTTTATGAAAACATCGGTACATCAAGAATAAATTACTTCATGTTTTCAAAATAATGCAAGAATATTTCACAACTTGCCTTAAAAGGTTGAGCAGCACTTTGTTGCCAGCACAGAGTGTACAACTAACCTTGATATTGTCATCTTTAGCTGACACAAACTCAAAATAGTGCCTGTATTTCCAGCTAGAAAATGTGCATCTCTCTCCTCCCTCCGTGGTTTACGTTTGTGTCGATGTGTGGTATTATTGTCCTCATGTTGAAAACGTGACTTAATTGTTGCATCGACCAGACGTTACTCCCAAGACGCAAGAAGAAAGCAAAAATATATCTTTTTACTAAGGGAAATGACAAAAATAGTAACGCACAGTGACTTGGATAAGTAACTTTAATCTGATTACTGGATTGCAAATAGTATTTTGTTAGATTACTCGTTACTGAAAAGTAGTCAGATTAGAGTAACACGTTACTAAGTAACACATTACTGACATCACTCTCCATGTCTTTATGAACCTTGCTTTCTGAACTGGTATGCAGCCATGTCAGAACATACTGATCCCACAAAGTTGGGAGCATGAAATCATCCAAAATGTCCTGGTATGCTGAAGCATTAAGAGTTCCTTTCACTGTAACTAAGGGGCTGAGCCCAACTCCTTGCTGTCATTGTGATTTGGTGCTATATGAATAAAATAAACCCTGTGAAGCGGCGACCACCGATCTGCGGAAGTGAAGAGGGAGATGAGCTTGAAAGCTAAGCTGTTGATTTGCCAGTCAATCTACGCCACTACCCTCACTTATGGTCATGAGCTTTGAGTAGTGATCATAAATGAGCTTTCTCCGAAGGGTGGCTGGCCTCTCCCGTAGAGATAGGGCGAGGAGTGCAGCCATTCGAGAGGGGCTCAGAGTAGATCCACTGCTGCATAGCACAGAAACAGCCCTTATAAAATCATCAGTGACCAGAAGATCAACAGTGATTCACAGAGTTTCAGTTTTAGTTTATCGTGATCTCACTGCTGCTTTTAACACTGTAGATCAGGGGTGGGCATCTCCAGGCCTTGAGGGCCAGTGTCCTGCAGGTTTTAGATGTGTTCCTGATCCAACACACCTGAGTCAAATATAGAAGTCATTAGCAGGACTCTGGAGAACTTGACTGCATACTGAGGAGGTAATTCAGCCATTTGATTCAGGTGTGTTGGATCAGGGACACATCTAAAACCTGCAGGACACCGGCCCTCGAGGCCTGGAGTTGCCCAACCCTGCTGTAGATCATGCAATTCTAATTCAAAGGCTTCATGACTCAGTTGGTTTAATAGATCAGGTTCTCTATTGGCTCTCATCATTTCTAAAGTATCTAAGTTTTTTATGTTTCAGTTAGCATTTTTTGATCTGCACAAATAAAAATTCAATCAGCAGTTTGTCAAGGGTCTGTCTTTGGCCCATTACTTTTTAACATTCACATGTTGCTATTATGAAGAATCATAATATACCCTACCATTCTTATGCAGATGATACACAGTTGTACTTCTCATTTTCCTCTGATGATCTAACGTCTATTCACAAACTAATGAGCTGTATTGATGACATTAATTGCTGGATGTCTCAAAACCTTTTAGAAGTGAACAGAGACAAGACAGAAATTGTTATTGGTCCAAAAAGTCAGAGCCTGAAAAATTGGTCATAATTATCATCTCTGTCTCTGAAACAGAGTGAGCAAGTTAGGTATCATTCTGGACAGTGATCTCAAGACTCTGAGAAAATAGTCCATGGATTCGTATCAAGCAAGTTAGATCATTGTAATGCTCCATTTGCTGGATTATCCAAATCATCAGTAGGACAGCTTTGGCTAATTCCAAATGCAGCAGTCAGAGTCCTTACAGGTACATGAAAATGTGACTATATTACCCCAGTACTGAAGGCACTTCACTTACTGCCAATAAAGAATTGCCTTTAAAATACTGTTATTAGTTCAGAAACCTTGTAATGGTTTGGCCTCCAGTACATCTCTGACTGTCTACAACCCAGTCAGACCTCTCAGGAATCAGGTGCAGATCTTTTAACTCTTCTCAGATTAGATCTAAGTGTGCCAAAACTGCTTTCAGTTTTTTTTCCCACAGGCCTACACTCAGTAGGTGTTTTTTGTTTTTATTTAGTTTTATTTTGTTTTGCTTTGTTTTATTATAATTAGCTGTTTTCACTGTTTAAGGCAGTGTAAACCTACACGGTTTATATTTTTCTCTTCTGTGTTGAACAAATTGTGTTTGCATGTAATGAAATGTGCTTTATAAATAAATTTATCATCCCTGTACAAAATCAGGCATTTTTGTTACTTTCACGTGGAAAAAATACTTCGGAATCAATATTTACGTGTTAGGTTTAACCATTACTTCTTGTTGCCAAGCACAAATAGAGAGGGATTTTATTTGTGCTTGTAGGATTATTGCACGCACATAGCACATGCCCACTGTTGCCCTTCAGTACATTTGATCAAGAGCTGCTGACTGGCTGTGTGAGCCAACCGTAATTCAATATACGTTCTCAGTGTGAGTTAAACTGTGTATTAGTTTTGCTGTATGGGGAATAAGCATCGATTTGTGATATTTGTGGTATCTGGTGCTCCATCTGGCAATATCATTCTGTCTCCCACTGGTTGCAGTTTCTTCCAAGGTGGAAGGAGAGTCAAGGGAAGAGAGTGGCTGCAAACCCTCATATCCATGATTGCATTGAGTGAAATTGAAAACAGAGGTGAGTTGCTGTGGGTAACCTGCGAGTGAAACAGTCACTTCTGTCGCTACTCACATTTGAGTTTTCATTATGAAACATCACTGAGCCATTTTCCCATTGAGAACTCACCACAGCGTGGCAAGGCGGTCTCAAATCACAGCATGTTGCCTAAACTCCAGCCGAGTCAATATTGCGTTTAAAGTGTGAATGAGCATATGGTCGGCTGCCAAAGACAAAAGTCTGATTCAACTAGCTGCAAAACTTCTTCATCTTGTTTTGAACTCTTAATCTATTTATCTCAGCATGTATCATTAGTTTATGAAGACCGTTATTGTTGAGTTAGAGCTTCAACATCTGTTATGCTATGCAAGAGTGTAGAAACACACAGTGTGCTTGCATTAGAATGAAGCTTCTGTGTCCTCGGCAAAGAGGATTTTCTATATTTACTTTTATTTGATCATTTTTGCGGCTGTTGTTGTGTGGGTAGAGGAAATTAAAAAGCACTTAAGTCCAAGACTGTAAACACACACCAATACACACACAGCGTAGAGCAAATACAAATTGGTGCCAGAAAATACGTCACACAACAGTGTTCCCATTTTTGTGAGCAGGATTGTCTTTCCGCTTAAAGTCTGACCATAGCTATCTATGGCTGGGTCTTAGACATGAAGACAGCACTGAAAAGACAATTCAGTCTGTCTTTAAAGTTGAGTTTATACAGTACCTCAGATTCATTGTTTATTTATTATGCATGACTTCAAATCAGCAGTTCCCCAAATAAAATCAAAAGCAAAGCTATCTTGTTACTTCAGAAGCACAATATTGGTAAAAAAGTGATCAGAGTGAAGAGGGCACTGCTGAGCAATTAGTAGGTAGAACCATAGAGTCAAGCTGAGCATTTTCCTGATAGAAAAATGTGATGATTTTATATTTTTTTAATGTTGACTTTAACTGTGTGAACTGAAATAACTGCACAGAATATGAGGAAGGAATTGATAAGTCACACAGAAGCAAGGCTAGGCCGTTCTGCTACTCATGATATTGTATCCATCAGTTTATTATAAGATACACCAGTTCAGGGAATTTAAGGCTGTCAACTACAATGTTAACCTCTACTTTGTATTATAAAAGCACTGTGTAAATGCTGTATTTTGAATATTTGCATTGCACATCCTCCGGATGTAATTTGTTCCCTCGCTAGTGAGAAATTAAAATTTCCTACTCTTCATCCTGTTTGTTTTGTAGTAATTTCCACAACATTTCCCCATTACAGTTTTCAGTTTTGAAACTGGTCATAATGAGCTAGTGGGAGATTTGACTGAGAAACCGAGACCACATGCATAGGCTAGCAACTCAGTCACACTGTAAAGCATAGCTTGCTTTATCGTCCTTGTGATTGTAATGGGGGCTATCATTTAAAAAACATTACATTGTATTCATCAAGATATGAAGCTGAAGGCCCATAAAAGTCGATTGTTTTCCTACAGTCTTGAGATGTCATCCCTGTTGGGCATTAAAAGCAATGGAGTTTAGAGGCTCTTCCATGTTGGCTGGAGTTTTCAGACCTGGAAGCTATGGTGGATGGGTAGAATTCATTCTTTAGTAGCTCTAACTGAGTTTAGTACGAGTACTTCAGTACTTTTTGGGGGAAGAAAATCAGTGGGAAGCATAGATTATTATAAGCATAGTTATTTACAGAGGCTGTGATGGAAGTGTTAGTAGAAGCTAAAAGGAAGAAGTAAATGCTGGAAAGAGGTAATGCAAAGTTGGACAAGAATGACAAAGCAAATGAAGCCTTGGGCTTAGTGAAAAAAGTGGAGAGGCATCTCAGAAAGAAGACGTCAGTGAGGTGCTTAGGTGACCACAGTGTTGACAGAGGAGATAGAAATACTCCATCCATCCATTGTCTTCGACTTATCCTGTTCAGGGTCACAGGGGGGCTGGAGCCTGTCGCAGGGACGACCTGAAATACTGAAAGTCAAAAGAGACACACATAACACCACTTAAAGGCCCAGCTGCTCAAGCTAAACCAAAGTTTGAAAGAGTTGAGAGATACTGATGCTGATACTGGCTGAACAATTAAATCAATAAATTAAAACAATTTTAATTCCTTAAGTAAGATTCAACAAAACCCTAAACAAATCTGTAGCCAGTCTGGGAAATTCATGGACCAAAAATTCCTTTAAAAACACCATCCCTGTGCACTTTCATTTGTTCTTCCACACCATAACATGTATGTACACATAAACTCCCCATTTGTACAGATTTTAATATGGTACACACGGGCAACCTCCAGAAGAGGTGAGACAAAAAAAAATGACAGTTCTCTCTTATTACATAGATGTATGTCAGAAAGTTAAGGAGCATTTTTCCTCAATAACTATAATCTTTGCAATTTTTGCCGCTGTCTTACACTATCTGTCTTTAATGATTTCTCCCCTCACTGGAAAAAGCAGGTGTTTTCAAGGTCAGCATAGACAGAGGCATCCCTGCCTGAAAATCCAATTCTGCAATCAATTTGAGATTGGTTAACACGTAAGGAGCAGGTTTCCATCAGCAGCTGTAGCATTTTGTCTACATAATTAAATCTGCCTGTCTTTAAAACTGCTTCTCTGCCTCCTTGGTAAGCCATCTCTCTGTCTCTCTCACTCACTCACACACACACACACACACGCGCACACACACACACACACACACACACACACACACAAATGTCTGCTCTTCTGTATCCCCCTCACTTTTTTGAATCCCGCTGAGAGGTGCACTCAGGCTTGTAAAGCAAATAGCTTCAGTTCCCATCCACAGTAAATATTTTCCAGCTGCCATCGAGGCAGAAGGAGGAATTTAAATATTTATCACCTGTAATAATTGTCACAACCACCCCCAGCACCTGCTGTTCAGGTTACACAGACATACACAAGCAGATATAGAGGAGGCAGTGAAAGTGAAATGCATATTTATCATGCAATGTCTCACACTCAGCCAGTGTTTTAAATAAGATGCTTCATGTACACTATATGTACAGTGTATCACAAAAGTGAGTACACCCCTCACCTTTCTGCAGATATTTAAGTATATCTTTTCATGGGACAACACTGACAAAATGACACTTTGACACAATGAAAAGTAGTCTGTGTGCAGCTTATATAACAGTGTAAATTTATTCTTCCTTCAAAATAACTCAATATACAGCCATTAATGTCTAAACCAGCAGCAACAAAAGTGAGTACACCCCTTAGTGAAAGTTCCTGAAGTGTCAATATTTTGTGTGGCCACCATTATTTTCCAGAACTGCCTTAACTCTCCTGGACATGGAGTTTACCAGAGCTTCACAGGTTGCCACTGGAATGCTTTTCCACTCCTCCATGATGACATCACGGAGCTGGCGGATATTCGATACTTTGCGCTCCTCCACCTTCAGCAACCCCCCCCCCCGAGACAAATTCTGTTATGTAATTCTCCTCCTCTCCATGGCAACAATCATTGATTTCATCAGTCAGCTCACCAAGGTAGGGACACGAGGGGAACCCACTGTGAAAATAACAGAGTCTGTATCACAAAACCCTATCATGTATCTTGTCTAGCAAATCATACAACATAGTCATGGCACCCACAAAGAGATTAATATCCTTCACCTAGGACCCTCTGCTATCAGCATGGTGCCATTGCACTGTAGCAACATCAGCAAAATTAAACAATCCTGCCGCACACCATAATGATCACTAAACATTAGCTGTGTGAATCTGGCCGGGTCTGTGATCAACTCATATGATGGCATATTGGTTCTCATGCAGAACTGCTCCACAGTGAGTTCAGAAGTAATTTATTACAACTCCTGACTGCTTTGTTTACACATATCTTGGTGGGATCTAAAGGACATCTTACATATGTTGACCAGAATAAGACCTTTTCAAATGTCTGTCTTGAATTGCTTCAATAGGTGTCCCATGGCAAGCTGTATCACATGTTTTCTGAGAAGTTGAATGTGCTGATGTAACCCAGGTAACAGGGTACATTAGTTAAAAATCTGATAACCACTTATTTTTATTTTTATTATAATTTAATCTGAGTTAAAAAACAGATTTAAAAAGATTAAAAGCAAACATTCAAGCAATCCATGGATTATTGGTTGATTTAAAAACATGTATGCTCTGGTATGCTTTGAAATTGTAAAAGGGGTAAACTTTTATTCTGAAAGTGTCACTGCGTGGCCCATGTGACTGGCAGCAGCCAAACGGATCTTTTCCGTTCTAATCTGAGCAGAAGCAGACACGCCAAAATAGAGCGGCTGCCAGTAGTGGTGTGCGATACTGCAAGATTTGGTATCGATCAATACCAAGTAAATACAGGGCCAGTATCGCCGATACGGATACCGATACTGATACTTTTTAATAATTATGAAAATTTTTCTTGAAGTTTAAGTGTTTTGTGAATTTTTTTTCTTTACTTTGGATCATTAATTAGTTAAAAGCCAGAATAGAACAGGGCAAAGTTTATAGGTAAATAGAAAATACTTTATCAAAATAAAAGTTTTTGTTCTGAAACAATAGAAGAGCAACAAAACAATTTTCCCCATACATTGTGATGTCTGGATTTTTTTCTTAAATAAAGTGCACAAAATGATCGTTCAATAACAAATTAAAACTTTTTTCAGGTAGAGTGTTTAGAAAGTATAATACAAAAATGTAATAAAAAATATCCCTTCATTCAATAATTTTCTGTTTTTTTTTCTTAAAAAAACAAGTTATCACTCCACAACATTATAAAACATTTTCGCTTCCTGCCCCACCCCCTACTTCTGGACTTCGATTTAATGTAAAAAATATAAGACAATTTGGCCTTTTTGTTGCTTTTTTGACATTTCGATAACCCCTATTAATTGGAGGGGAAAGCGAAATATCAAAAAAGTAACTCAAAGGGCCAAATTGTCTGATATTTTTGACATCAAATCGTGGGCTGGAAGTAGGGGGTGGGGCCAGAAGTGGCCCGTGGGCCGGGAGTGCTGACAAATTCCTTGAATATCCTGTGTGGTATTTTGGAATACGATTGCCACTGTAAATCCTTGTGTGGGATAAACAAACTATTGCAACTACTAAACTCTAGCATAGGGTCATTAGAAGTAGCAACAATTTAAATGATCTAAATAGGCCTTGAAATTAGAGAACTAAAATAGTTACCAGTTATGCCTTAACTGGAAGAGAAAAAAAAACCCCAAAGCAACAGAACTTAAAACTACTTAACCTTGGGTAAAAGAAATTTCTTTTGGATAAGGAAAAAAGGGTATTATACACCAGGAAGGTGTTTGTTACTGTGTTTTTGTCCATTATTTCTTTTTGTTTGTATGTAAATAAATCCTTGCCGGCTAATTTTAATTTATTATCTTGGTCCAGAAGCCTGTAACGACTAAGGTGTTATACTGAGATCACATCATGGTGTGAACTCTGTTGTAGTGATGTGGGAATGCTTTTGAATGTCATTAAAACTGACCGATCCCTCAGTCAAGTGCTTTATACTCACATACAAAATACTCAAACCCATTGACCTTAGAAACTCTCATTGATGGACACACAAATGAAATGAAATTGTAACACAAGGTTAGTGATGATGATGAAAAGTTTAACTATTTTAACTTCACCAGTCTGTACCTAACAGTCCACTCTAAAAAAGATTATCCAGTTGGTCACCCGTAGATCATTCACAGTCATTTTGATTGGGTGGAAACTTCTTTTGACTTTGTTAGATGCACACTGTTTCCACCTAGGGGACTGTTTCAGTTCAATTGAATTCAAATCATATCAAAACAATTCAGTTTTATTTACATAACACCAAATCACAACAACAGTCACCTCTGTGTGCTTTATACTGTAAGTAAAGACCATACAATAATTACAGAGAAATACTTTTGATGACTTACAAAATTGTAAATGGGTTGTAAATGGGTTTTAGTTAAGCTGCTTAGTTGACACTTCAGTCCTCCATGAAAGATGCATCACAGTCTTAGGGATTTTATGGTGCCTTGAAGTTATAGTCTATAGTCTATATTGTCCTGCTAATAAGATTCCTGTAGAGCCTACTGTTGGTCTTTAGCAATTGTCTTCATAAGTTTCTCCTCTCTGCCCATTTCTTTCTTTCTTTTTTGAAAGAAATTTGGCCAGTGTTTCCCTCTGTGTGGTCATCCCATCCCTCACATATCTGCAAATAATGTGCTGGAGTTTAGCCTCATAAAAAAATAAATAAACTGATCTGAAGTTTGTTGGTGATACCTGGAGATTGAGTTCTGTCCAGATCATATTGTTCAGTTGTTTGCATTTAGTCATTTTCTCATCTCTAGTATTTGTATTTTAAAATCAGCTTAATGGTACATACAAAATCTGAGGCTAACCTGAAAAGGCAATCAAAGCTTGTACTTATAACGTTGAAAAGTAGTGGCAACACAAGAGATCAGAAAAAAAAAACAATTATATAACCTCCCAAGATCCGACACACCACCAATGCATCATCTAGGGTTTTATTTTAGTCACTTGTTAAATAGGCAAATTCCCCAAAGCTAGAAGATCTTACCATTAGGATTTAGTCTCATGCATGCTAATATATCTACTTTAGAGACTACAAAGAGAGAGGATGTACTGTAGAGACTTTGACTTGCATCCAAGTAATCCAAACAATAATGATTTACAATTTCACTACCCTAACATATGACAAAATAGAAACAACTTAAGTAATAACATTTATAGCTTTAGCTAAGTTACAGATTTTCAAATCATTTACTTTTAGAGCATCCAACACTGCCAACTGGGCAAGGTGATTACTCAGGTTGTCTGCTGTGAGGCAACCTATCTCCACACAATCAGACTGAATACAGTCACTCTCAGACAGATTGGTGAAGGTCTGCAAAGTAATTTATAAATGCAGACAGATTTCCAGCATGTTACAGTCAATCTGAGTCACTATGAGTCAATGAGCACAACTCATCTGTGACACACCTTTATGCAAAAAGGGACTCAAGTGAACTGATTGTATTACGGACACTTTCCTGTATAAAAGCAAGGTTACAGAATGCCTACATCATTTTACCATTAATTTGCCATCCTGCAGCAAGTGTACCAACATTTGTGGATGAATTTCTGGTTAATGTGAATTTCTGTGTATGTAGATAGCAACAATTCATAATCCTTACCCATTTATCACAGCTAATCACCCTTTTATCACGTAACAGGATGTATTTAATTGCCAGTTTGATCCCATTCAGTTACAAACTGACAGCAGACTGATAACATACTGACTCCATCTTATTGCTGGTTTGTCACTGTCTTGATGCACCAAAGTTACTTAAGTATGAAGTATGCTGTGCTGATGCAGTTCACATTGCATTGTATGTTTTTAAATATGCAATGTTGATTGTACACTGTAGTGGCAATCCAAAAATGGCACCACTGGCATTTCGTTTGCTTGCCTGTCAGCCTTGCTTTCACCATGCAGTACTGTCTGCCACACAGTGCAAAATCACACAGAAATGGAAGGATTGCTCATTCAATGAAAAATAGAAAGAAAGAAATTCTTGTTTTGCCTAGTTATTCCTAGCTTTGCCCTAGTAGCTGACCTGTAATAACTTACCTGTTAAAGACCATCAGATGACTGGTGACCCATTTATGGTTAAGGTATGGGTTGGGTTTTGTTTTAGCCATAAGATAGTAGGCAATGTCCTTTAGAAATGAAGTCTTTAGAAATTAAGTCTCATACACTGTTTTTAGATTCTTCATAAAACACTTTTCTATCTGGTTGTTCCATAAAATTCTGTAAAAGGAGCAGACCTAAACAGGTTAACATCTACCAGTTGTAATTGCCACAGTTTGTGACAATTGCAGGACACACACTAGAAAAAGTTCAAAGATTTTATTGAACCCATAGGTCAACAACAGGTAAGTATTTGAGCAGTTCAGAAAAGTACTGAGATTCATTTTCAAGCAACAGATTTCAATTCTCTGTTTCTTCACAGGATTGGATTCAGTTGTCAGGTAGTCAGGCAGGAAGTGTTGGTGTTTTGATAGGTTGCGGATTCAGACAAGTTGAGGTTTGGCAAGTTGAAGATAAAATCTGTAACAAAGGAGGACAAGTAACTCTGTACCTCTTCATTGGTACACCTAATTCAGGACTGGAAACTACTGAGTGGACTAGATCCAAGTTCAGATCCATTAAAGGTTGGTTATTTGAGCCATTAAAAAATGTTTGTTTGTTTTTTTAGGTGCAAGAAACAAAAGAACCCTTAAAATTCC
Organism: Pterophyllum scalare; assembly: GCA_024447675.2. Classification (NCBI taxonomy): domain Eukaryota; kingdom Metazoa; phylum Chordata; class Actinopteri; order Cichliformes; family Cichlidae; genus Pterophyllum; species Pterophyllum scalare. The sequence goes on along the minus strand of JAMQGT020012390.1, from coordinate 133,087 downwards.
TTGATAAAAATTGTTCGTAAGGGGTTTTTAATTTCCCTGACAGAATCTTCATAAGGGCATTAATAAAGTCTAATCTAATCTCTCTTAAGTGTTACATTTATGAAAATCAACATACTTAAGAGCGTGAACCTTGGACAGGCATTCACTCAGTGGAGAGAGCTCGAGTACTTGAGAGGATTCCAAAGTAGACATTTGAGTTTGCTATAATGTTTCTGCTTTCAAGCATTTTTTTCCAGCATTTTTTGAAGTTTTGAATGGTAAATGGACCAGTCCTTATATAGCACTTTTCTACTCAAACGATCAAAACAGTTTATACAACATGCCTCATTTACCCATTTATAAAAAAAACAATTTTTTCTACATTCAAGTGTTTACTGTCTAACATTCACACACACCCCATCACATATCAAACACAGTGATATCTTGCCCAAGGTTTCTTTGACGTGCAGACTGGAGCAGCCAAGAACTGAACCACCAAACTTCCAATTAGTGGGTTACCTGCTTGAACTCCTGAGCTACAGCCACCCCATACTGAAGTGAAAGGGAACCTTTGAGGTACTCATCCTAGAGTTGTTAGGCTGACCAAGGTTTCTTCAGCAATTCTAATATATATTTATTAATATTGCATTGACTTTCCATATCACTCCGCCTTCCCACACACTCTGAGGTGTAAGTCGTCATCAGTGACAACCCCAGATATAACCTTAGGCAATCAAAATCTATAATTTTTGTTTTTTATTAAATTGTTATCAAGTCTTGGTAAGTCAGAACAAAGAAAGTAAACATTCTAAATGACAAACATTGAAAAACTATTCAGTTTTTTCTTCCAAGAAGTCGGTTACACCTTTCTCCAAAATATGTTGTTAGGGTTGCAACCAATGATGACTTAGACCTCAGAGGTTTAAGAAGCAAGTAGGGCATCTTAACAGAACTTCTCGTGTAAAAGTTATTAGAAACTTTAAAAGCTTATTTTCACCAGCTAAAGAAAGTGCATCTGTATATGAGGAAAAAGCACCGCAAGGATACCCTTCATATGCGCTGCCAGGACAGTTGATTATCAGTAGTGTATTGGATCAATCTTTCTTTGAAAATCAACAAAGCCCTTAGCTCAGCAGGTATATTCAATAGAGTAGGGTCCTGAGGGGCAGGAAATACAACCATTCAAACATCACTAACAACAAGGGAAGCGATGTTGTTGAAGTTGTATCTCTCCCAAGAGTCTTAGCTCTTCAGAAGCAATGGTATCCAGCCCTTTAAAGAAAGAAATAAACTGTAGCCAGCAGATATACACAGTGGAATATTCACTTTGCTGGGGAAAAGGGCACTGTGCAGAAAGTGGTGCTGAGAAAAATCTGTCACATTTTACATAATAAAGACTTATTGCTAGACACTGATCTCTGTCTGACACTAGAAAGATGAGATTTGCAGAAAACCGGTGCTCTGGTACACACCAACAAAACCAGACACATACACTAGATTCCTGTCACCTTGCATGTATGTCTTACATGGCTGAGGAGAAATCTGGGGAAGGTCGCAAGCTGTTTGATATTCAGGATGAGTTACCCGGCAGAGCTTTGCTGCCGATGGAAACTGACAGTACACCAGTCAGCAGAACCATCAATCACATGAGAGCAGAGACTTTGGAAACATTGAGGTCCCCTGGGACATTCTTACGAGAAAGAAAGGAAGGAGGTTTACCATTCACATGAGCCTCTGTGAGTTCATTCAATGAGCAGAAACCTCATCTAAAAAAACCCACTGACTGATGTTTTTTTTTCTCGTTTTTCCCCTTCACATCTGTGTCCCAAAACACTGCCTCTGATTCCAGCTTCCTTGAAGTTAGTTAATATGCATAGTATGTGACAACAAACATCTCCTTCATTCTCATGTGTGCATCCAATTTAGAGATATCAGAGACATTCAATGTAATTACATGTAACATGTACAGTCAGTGAGTAGCAGAACCCCCTTTATAGCACAAAAATCCAACTCTCCTTACATGCAGCATCTGTGCTCTCACCCACATTAAATATCTATCGTGCAAATTAAAAATTTGAAAAGTCAGTGTAACTTTCCATAGTTCACACGTGTAAATAAAGTAGACATTTTCTGATTTTTTTTTTACTAAATAGTCCTTTTTTTTCTTTAGAACACAGAAAGCAGCCCTCTACAAGATGACTGACAGATTATCCTGAAGTTAGTAAAGGATGGTTTCACAACTTTGATTCATTGTACAAAGCTGAATGGTACAAAAAGAAAGAAAAAAACCCTCAACTGACCACTTTGTGCTCTTGCACAAAGGAAATATTGGAAAACTCAAAAACAATTCTAACATGATTGTGTTTCTGTGTAATGTGAGGCATCTGAGATGCAACGCTGGCTGGGTTGGGCTACTCTGCCCCTCAACAGCCTCATATGTATCAATTCCTGTCAATGTACATGAAGTGAAACTTTTTAGGTTTAATGGGAAAAGAAATCAGCATGTGGAGTGAGTCATACCGAGTCAGAGTTCTTAAACTGAGGTTGTGTTTTCATTTCATTTTAGGTTAGAGGATAAAACCTGATGGTTTGGATTAGGCAAAGATTGCACTTGGTAACAAAATTCCCACTTTTATCTTGTGTTTAGGTTTAAACTAAGTGTTTTTTTTTTAGTTCTGTACATATAAGCAAACTAAAAATATTTATATTTTTGATCCCAAAACTTCGATTTTTTGTTTTGGACAATGATTTTGCAAATTTGTCATTTTTTCCGTATAATGCCTGTTTAGGTACTTTCATTTAGGTTTTAGCCTTTTTTCAAGCTGTTTTCTCTTTTCTTTCACCAAAATATGCATCATCTTTGGACACAGATATCAGGGATCCTTCACTGAAAACATGACGGGAGGGCCCTCATACGATCAAAGTGATTTGTTGTATTCACGCAAATCAAGAAAAAGTGCTCATTTTTAATTTAAAAAATCTGTTTCACAAGTTTCAAAAATAAATCTCTGTGTCTTTTGAATTTTTGTTTGCTGTTTTGTGTCTAAAAATAGTAAAAGAAAAATGGTGAGATTTAGCTATTTTTGGGACAAAGAATCATTCTAAAACCCACATAAGCAATGTTTGACAGGAATAATGGACATTTTCTATTGTTTTATATTAAAAAAGCTATGAAATAACACTTGTCAAAGACAAGCATTGTGTTACATTGTGCTTTGGTTTGGGTTAAAATACAAGAAGTAAAAAAAAGTTTGCTGCTTTTTCAAAGGTCTGTTTTTTTGGTTGTAGGCACAAAACGCATCTCCTATGAACATATTAAATTCAAAGTCATAATGTCTGTAATGAAAGAACATGACAATCTGTGCTCACATTTGGTCATGAGATGAAGCTTCTGTGTGGGTAGATGGGAGTGATAATGTGTTGTTAGTTTGATGGCCAGCTGTCAGAGTCTCAGAGGAGTAAATTAAAAAAATTATTCATTCTTAGAGTGTTACTGTATGTGTGCATTACAGATGCACCACGCTTAAAATTATCATCATGTCAAACACTCACAGCGTCTGCTTATTGAAGTCAATCTTATCTCCAGGCATACCGGCACACAAATCCCTAGAAATGAGTCCTAATCTGAGAGATCTGGCAGGATTTAGCACTGCTTGTTTAATTCAGCGTATCCAGGATCACACTGGCTGTGTTTTAATTATAGAAACCAATTTGACTTAGACACTATCTCTGCTTTATTTCATGTCATATCAGAGCAATAAAACTTTAGGATTTCTTATTAACTTCTTCTAAAATGTTTCTAAAGTGTTCTTTAATCTGCACCTCCCTAGTCAATATTGTGCCTGCAGGTTTATTTTGCCGTGTCGGTTGTTTCTTGAGAAGCTGAGCAGAAGACTGCTGTACCTCCTTGGAGAAAAGTGTGCAGTTGAAGTGCTGTCATGTCATCTCCTGTCAGTCTTTGGTCTTTTGGCCTATAGAACAGTAAACTATAAAATCCTTGTGGCTGCAAGAACTGTAAAGTCTGATGCCCTGAGCATCTTTGTGTTTGTGTGTGAGACAGAGTTCATGTCTTACGCTGCTGTCATCATCTTTTAAAGAGGAAAGTGACCTTGACAGGAAACAATTTGACACATCTGAAGATTTATTTACTATAATGGTGAGTTTACATGTAAATAACAACACTGAACCCATCTGATCAGATTGTGTTGGTTGAAGACACAAATATTTTATCTTTGCTTTGTGAAGGTTTCAACCATTTAAGTCATTGAATGCACATCATGGGTGTGAGAGCTTTATGCCTTTAACTCATTATTCTGCTTATGGCTTCATTCAGATTTATTTTAAAGAAAGAGCCATGTTACACAGTCATTTGGTATTGAACATCTGAGACTAGAAAATACAGGAAGTATGGTATGACATATAGTATGAGATACTGATGAACCTGTTTAGCCACCCAATCATCTTGTCTATAGTGTACAGTAACACTCTGATCTTGCCTCTGGACAAATTGCCAACCATTTTTGTGGCAAAAAAAAAAAAATCCAACTCAGGCAGTTCAATTTTCAAAATAATAACTGCAAAATAGGTCACAGCTTTTTAAATGTGGCTTCTTTGGCTGTCTTTATTGGCAGGCACACTGCGGGTAAAAACATCCTTCTTAACAGTGTTGGGTGTAATGCATTCCGAAGTGACGTGTTACTGTAATTACATTACAGTTTTCAGTAACACAGTAATGTAATGTGTAATGTGTGTACTAAATTCAGTAATTACATTGCAGTAATTACTTGTGTTACAAAGGTTCTTAAATGATGGGGTGGTCTACAGCTTTTGAGGAGTGGAGATATGGACATTAATTTTATTTTTATTGCAGAAAAGGACAAGAGTGCAGTGGTGAAAAGCAAACTGTGTCCAGGACAGATACACCTGGATTATACTGCTAACACAATTTCGACTCTTTGCAAGTATCTGCACACATAAATAGCAGATAGCTAACACAAAGCTAGCCAAAAATCCAGCGTAATGTTAAAGCTGCATGTATGCTGACCCCAGCCCAGCAGCCAGACCCTGAACTTCAATGAGTAACAAAGCATTCAGGCTTGTTGCACTGTAGATTTAATTTCTACCTGTCCATTTTCCTACATTTGAATCACTGTGGTGATTGCTTTGGGCTGGTTTTCATCATTGTGTTGTCAGTTTGGTGTTCATAGATAAAGACTAAATAAAAGATTGTATGCATGTCGTCATTAGGATAAGGATTCGTGTTGTGTGTGGACCTGGAAATTATGTGACAATGCTTTTAAGGTCATTTTAAGGAGTAACATAGAAGTAATATAATGAGTAGTGTAGCAAATTACTTTCTTCATTGAGTAATTAAGTAATATGCTGCATTACTTTTAAGAAAAGTTGCAAGTAGGATTAAAACTAACTTTAACCTAACTGGTACAATGCATAAAATGGCAAAATTTGTACATGGTCCCTTTTTAAATGAAATGAAGTAAGTAATGACCACAGCACTGCTCCTTAATGTGTCAATATGACTGCATTCAGACTGAGTGGAATGTGAGAAAAAAATGTTCACTAGGGCTTATCTACTAAGCAGGTAGTTTATTCAGACAAGAGAACAACATTAAATGGGGTGGCAGTGGCGCAGTGGGTAGGTGCTTACCTCGTGACTGGAAGGTTGCTGGTTCAAGTGTCCATCTGACCACATGCTGTCATTGTGTCCCTGGGCAAGACACTTAACCCACATTGTGTGAATGTGTTTGGTGGTGGTCAGAGGGGCCCTAGGCACGAATTGGCAGCCATGCTTCTGTCAGGCTGTCCATATGTGGCTACATTGTATATATATTGTGGCTTACCACCACCAAGTATGATTTAGGTATGAATGAAAATCTTGAAATTGTAAAGCATCTTTGGGTACCTTGAAAAGCGTTATATAAGTCTAAGGCATTAATATTATGAATATTAAATTATACACAGTAGTATCACTAAACATGTTGGATATGATGTTTTACTGTTGGCAGAGTTCTTTGCTAAATTCACTGGGGGGGTTTCTTCACATTATAAGCATGTTGATCAATCATAAAAGGAAAAAGAAATTAGAGTCAAAAAGTCCTTAATGATGCAGAGCACTGTCGAATCAAGCAGTAGCATTCCAGGGCTAAAAAAAAGACATTAAAAAGCATGTTTACAACCCGATACACAAACAGTGTTGGCCTGTATGGATTTCTTTACAAATAAAATTTTAGACATTAGAGTAAAAATTATTCAAAACCATCTCCAAGATTTATCTTCATGTTCGGCTGCTTTCAGCACTGCTGGTATTTGTTTAGACTCTTTGGCTCCAGTTGATCTTTTGGAGTTAACTTCAATAGTTACTTCCTCCAAACCAGCAACATGTTTATTAGATCCCATTCCTACTAGACTGTTCATAGAAGTCTTTCCAATTATTGATGCCTCAATCTTAAATATGATCAATCTGTCTTTATTAGTTTGCTATGTACCACAGGCCTTCAAGGTGGCTGTAATTAAACCACTACTTAAAAAGCCATCACTTGACCCAGCTGTCTTAGCTAATTATAGGCCAATCTCCAACCTTCCTTTTCTCTCCAAAATCCTTGAAAGAGTAGTTGTAAAACAGCTAACTGATCATCTGCAGAGGAACGGTTTATTTGAAGAGTTTCAGTCAGGTTTTAGAATTCATCACAGTACAGAAACAGCATTAGTGAAGGTTACAAACGATCTTCTTACAGCCTCTGACAGTGGACTCATCTCTGTGCTTGTCCTGTTGGACCTCAGTGCAGCTTTTGATACTGTTGACCATAACATTTTATTACAGAGATTAGAGCATGCCATAGGTATTAAAGGTACTGCACTGCAGTGGTTTGAATCATATTTATCTAATGGACTCCAATTTGTTCATGTAAATGGGGAGTCGTCTTCACACACTAAGGTTAATTATGGAGTTCCACAGGGTTCTGTGCTAGGTCCAATTTTATTTACATTGTACATGCTTCCGTTAGGCAGTATTATTAGAAAGCATTGCATCAATTTTCATTGTTATGCAGATGATACTCAGCTTTATCTATCCATGAAGCCAGATGACACACATCAGTTAGTTAAACTGCAGGAATGTCTTAAAGATATAAAGGCCTGGATGACCTCTAATTTCCTGCTGCTAAATTCAGATAAAACTGAAGTTCTTGTACTCTGCCCCACAAATCTTAGATGCATGGTGTCAAACCAGATACTTACTCTGGATGGCATTACTTTGGCCTCCAGTAACACTGTGAGAAATCTTGGAGTCATTTTTGACCAGGATATGTCCTTCAATGCACATATTAAACAGATATGTAGGACCGCTTTTTTACATTTGCGCAATATTTATAAAATTAGAAACATCCTTTCTCAGACTGATGCTGAAAAGTTAATCCATGCATTTATTACTTCTAGGCTGGACTACTGTAAGTCATTATTATCAGGCTGTCCTAAAAACTCCCTGAAAAGCCTTCAGCTGATCCAAACTGCTGCAGCTAGAGTACTGGACCGGCTGAAATATAGACAACGTCCTCCATTTTTGCCATGTAGTTTGAAAAATGAGGAGACTGAAGAGAACGACCGTACTTATTTTTTGTGGTCTTGCGAGACCTTCAGCGTGATCTGTACTGTCCAATCACAGGCGAGGAAGTTGCCACACGGAATTCAGTTCAGTTCAATTCAGTTTTATTTATATAGCGCCAAATCACAACAAACAGTCACCTCAAGGCACTTTGTATTGCAGGTAAAAACCCTACAATAATACAGAGAAAACCCAACAGTCAAAACAACCCCCTATGAGCAAGCACTTGGCCAAAATAAATAACAGACATACAGATGGAATTATGAAAAGAAGATGGACATGCCAATATGGTGGTGAAATTGCTAATATGTTGAGTTCACAAATAACTGGTGACCATTGGTGAGTACTGGTGACCACTGGTAAATACTTGATTTGTATTTGTATGACTTATAGAAACCTCCTTTACATATGAAAGCCTGCCCTAGACCTGGGGAGAGGAGGGTGATTGGGAGAACACTGACACAGAAAGTCTACGGCAGCACCTGACAGTTCCCTACAGTTTTCTGTTCTGACCAAAGCCTCCTGCTGAGAGCCCTAAATCTCAAGGCAAATGGCAATATTACATGCCAATAACTGTCAAAAAAAACCTGCTTTTCATGCAGTGATGGCCTCAGACTTAGAGGTGCTGATTCTCATGCCAGCCGCTTCACACTCGGCTGTGAACCGTTCCACTGCAAGCTGGAGGCCACCACTTGATGAAGCCAGCAGGACTGCATCATCTGCAAAAAGCAGAGAGACTCTGAGGCCATCAAGGAAGAAGCCTTCCGCCACCTGGCTAGAAATTCTGTCCATATGAATTATGAACAGAATCGGTGATAAAGGGCAGCCTTGACGGAGTCCAACACCCACAGGAAATGAGTTCAACTCAGGACATTTTGCCGGCTAAACGGACCAAGCTCTCACTGCGGTTGTACAGGGCCTGAATGACCCACAGCAACCGGCCAGACACCCCATACTCCCATCACTCCCATCACACCCCATGCAGCTGAATGCCTTCTCCAAGTCCACAAAACACATGCAGACTGGATGGGAAAACTCCCACACACATTCAAATATTCTTGAGGACCAGGACAAAAACTGCATTGTTCCTCTTGAATCCGACGTACAACTAGCGGACGGACATTTCTTTCCACGACCTTACTGGGGAGGCTGAGTGCGATCCCCCGATAGTTGTAGCACACCCAAGGATTTCACTTCTTAAAGATGGGGACCTCTACCCTGGAGTCAGCAGTACCCCACCCGCACTATAAACCATGTGAGTGGCGCACCGCTTTCCCCTCCCGAGTCACCTGACGGTTTGCCAGAATCGCTTCGATGCCATCCGAAAGTCTTTTTCCATAGCCTCACCGAACTCTCCCCACACCCGAGTTTTTGCTTCGACCACTGCCCGAGCTGAGTTCCGCTTGACCTGCCGATACCTGTCAGCTGCCTCCGGAGTCCCACAGACTAACCAAGCCCGATAGGACTCCTTCTTCAGCTTGATGGCTCCCTTCACCTCCGGTAACCACTATCTGGTTCAGGGGTTACCACCATGATAGGCACCAACCACCTTGCAGCCACAGCTCTGAACAGCAGCCTCAACAATGGAGGTGTGGAACATGGTCCATTCGCAGACCTCCCTCGGAATGCTGTCGAAGTTCTGCCGGAGGTGGGAGTTGAAGATCTCATGGACTGGGGCTTCTGCCAGGCATTCCCAGCACACCCTCACAATACATTCAGGTGCACCAGGTCTGTCCCGCATCTTCCCTCGCCATCTGATCCAACTCACCACCAGGTGGTGATCAGTTGACAGCTCAGCTCCTCTCTTCACCCGAGTGTCCAGAACATACAGCCGCAGATCTGGTAATACGATTACAGAATCGATCATCGACCTGCAACCTAGGGTGTCCTGGTGCCATGTGCACTTGTGGACATCCTTATGTTCAAACATGGTGTTCGTTATGGACAAACTGTGGTTTGCACAGAAGTCCAATAACAAGACACCATTCGGGTTCAGATCTGGCAGGCTGTTCCTCCCAATCACGCCCCTCCAGGGCTCACTGTCATTGTCCATGTGAGCATTGAAGTCTCCCAGTAAGATAATGGAGTCACCGGATGGAGCACCTTTGAGCACCCCACCCAGCAACTCCAAAAGGGGTGGGTACTCTGAACTGTCATTCGGCGCATAAGCGCAAACAACAGTCAGGTCCCGTTCCCTGGCCGGAAGGCACAGGGAAACAACCCTCTCGTCCACCGGTGAAAACTCCAACGTACAGGCAGCAAGCCAGGGGGATACAAGAATACCCACTCCAGCTCACCGCCTCTCACCGAGGGCAACTCCAGACTGGAACAGAGTCCAGCCCCTCTCCAGGAGAGGGGCTGGACTCTGGGACTGGCACTGTTTCTTCTCATTCACCTTTATTTACTTGTTTATACTTCACTCTGTATTTAATCATTATTATTAATCTCTGGCTCTCTTCCACAGCATGTCTTTTGTCCTGTTTCCCTCCCCTCAGCTCCGACCAGTCACAGTAGATGACTGCCCCTCCCTGAGCCTGGTTCTACCTGAGGTTTCTTCCTGTTAAAAGGGAGTTGCCAAATGCTTGCTTGTAGGGGGTTGTTTTGACTGTTGGGTTTTCTCTGTAATTATTTTACGGTCTTTACCTTACAATATAAAGCACCTTGAGGTCACTGTTTGTTGTGATTTGGCGCTATATAAATAAAATTGAATTGAATTGAATCCATCCATTCATTCATCCATCCATCCTCTTTCACTTATCTTTTTTTTTTCTTTTGCTTGTCTAATTCAGGGCCACGAGGGAGCTGAAGGTGTACCAGGCAGGGTACACCCTGGATAGGTCACTAGTCTGTTGCCAACACAGAGACAGACAACATTCACACTTACTTTCACACCTATGGGCAATTTAGAATCACCAATTAACCGAGCCCTACTAAGTGCTATGCCTCCAACCCAAATGATCCTTTAAATCCAAATTTGAATTTTCTCTGCACCCAGACCAGAAATAAAAAAACAGACATACATACACAGACAATATATTGCACATATTTTTCACTAAGTGTTCTGGATGCAGAAAACATTAAATTTTTTCTCCCCAACCCGACCCACATTAAAACCCTCCTTTTGTCATCTTCCATTTTCACACCTCCGCTGTGGTGAAATGTCACAGCTGTTACACCCCGTGACTCATCATCACTGTGACAGGCTGACATTTGCTTCCTCCGTTGTTGCCCTCATCTGCAGCTTCTTATCTCTTAATTCAGCGGGCTGTCCCTGCTCTGTTATTCTGTCTGCGTTATCAGAGTGCAGACAGGATGAACATGTACAAAGACAGGAAACATGCAACAGCCTTCAATGATGAAGCTGAGAAGCTGAGCTTCACACAGGAAGATGGCACAGAAAAGAGAAATAATCAGGAGTTAAAAACAGATGGTAGTCACTCAAGATGGATAACTAACCTGGCTTGTTTAGACTAGCATAATAAAACACCCCTGGTGAAAATAAGAAGCTCAGTTGATTTTCCTATGGCAGCTTCATAGTCCCATATTATTCACACAAATGGTGTTGGATCTGCACCAATAATAGTATTAAACAAACATGTCTTGCATGTGAAATAAAGATAGAGACTTTTATACATGTTGTACATCAGAGGTCTGACAGGTCATTTTTTCAGCACTCAAATGAGTAGAGCCTCATGGATAAAACTGAAAGCTAATTTAATGCATTTTACTGAGGTTACAGAGAGGAACTGAACACATTTACAGTGACACTGAAAGCAGAGATGTTTGAGTTAATGGTGGTCAGCTATGCCCCACAGATGAAGGTCATCTGTGTGAATGTGAAGAAGCATTTCTTTGAAATCAGTTCTGGCTTTGTGAAACAAAATATCATAAATGCAGCATCTGTGTGACCACCGCAGGCTGGATCTTGTTGAAAATATTCTCCTTGTACCCAGCAGAAATAATTATAGGTTTATTCAAATGATCAAAGTCTATAATTTGTTTTCTAACTGTAAATAAAAGAACACACTACAGATTTTAAATAATAATCTCACGGGAATATAGCTTACGAGTCATCATAAAAGAGGACTTGTCAAAGTGATAATGGCTACTCATGGTCACCTTCCTGTACTAAGTTTTAACTGTAATGAATTCTGCAACTTGTCTGGCTAAACACATCTTAAAGGCAGATTTATCTGCTATGGGCATTATGCTCTTTCTGATCTAATTAAACCTATTAATAACCACCACATAGCTTAGTTTACACCTTGACATTTTTACTTCACTTGTGCTTTGAAATGGCTGACAGAGGCTGTAGGTGAGTGCTGTGGCAAAATAGTTTATTCCCAGTAGCCCATAATCACTCAACACTAAAACACAATGGCCAATAACCTATCTACCCAGATGAATAGTATGTATCCAGATGTGCCTGATCTCAAATTAGTGCCCCATAAAAGGGAAGTATCAGAGTTACACATTTAAAGTGGAAGATATGAAGCTTGCTACTGCTGTGTGTCTCACTTTACAGTGAAACCAGAGACTCGTGACATTGTGCTGACAAATGGTAAGAGAGTGCTGATATGGGTGCTGATCACAGAGCAGGCCATCAAAGCAATTTGTTCATCCATATCTAAAGCGGTGCGATTTGTTTTGTTTTAGACAATGCTAATGCATGACTCCGTTTCAAAAGAGAAACAGAACCAGTAAAAATAGCGCACCAGTTATGCACTCTATTCTGTTCGCACTTTATTTTATCTCTTCCAGGACTGGTCTATTGAGGTTTATTAACAGATACACTCCTCTCCCAAAGTATTGGAACAGTGAGGCCAATCCCTTTATTTTTGTTATAAACTGAAAGCATTTGGGTTTCACATTAAAAGATTAGTATGAAACAAAAGATCAACATCTCAGCTTTTATTTTGAGGTATTTACATCTGGAGCTGATACACAGAAAATAGAACCTCTTTTCTGAACCCATCCATTTTTCTTGTGAGCAAAAGTATTGGAACATGTTAGTGACAAGTGTTTTTGTTGCCCAGATATGTCCTGTTACATTGATTATTCAAACAATGAATAAACTGGTTCTTATATAATGCTTTTAAACTCTACCGGTGCACTCAGAGTGCTTTATACAACATGTCTTGACTGATCCAAAAACTTTTTTTTTCACACATAAGTACTTTTTATCTAACATTCACACAGTCACACTTCAATGAACACATTGGAGAGCAACTTGGGGTTTAGTGTCTTGCCCAAGGATTCTTTGGCATGCAGAGTGGAGCAGCCAGAGATCAAACCACCAACCTTCCAATTAGAAAATGACCTGCTGTACCTCCTGAGTCACACCCACTCCTGCTGAATGTCTGTGCTCAGTTTCAGATTTGGGTTTTGCCTGTGCAGACTGCACAAACAAGCAATGGTGAAGCTGAGAGAAGATGGAAAATCAATCAGTCATTGCACAAACATTGGCCATAGCCAGGACAACTATTTGGAATGTCCTGAAGAAAAACGTCATCACTGATGTACTAAGTAACAGATGTGGAACAGGTAGACCAGGAAAAACAACAGCAGTTGATGACAGAAACATTGTAAGTGCTGTAAAGAAAGACCCTTAATCAACTGCTAGTGACATCAGCAACAACCTCCAAAGGGCACAATCTACTGTTCACAGAAGACTTTGTGAACAGAAGTACAGAGGCTTCACCAGAACCACTGATTAGCAAGACGAACAGGAAGGCCAGGCTGGAATTTGCCAAGAAGTACAGAGACAAGCCTCAGAAACTCTGGGACAAAGTTTTATGGACTGATAAGACAAAGATTAACCTTTCCCAACATGATGAAAAGGCTAACATTTGGAGAAAGAAAGGATCTGCTCTGATCCCAAACATACAAGCTCATCTGTGAAAGACAATGGAGGCGATGTCATGACTTGGACTTGCATGGCTTCTTCTGGGACAGGCTCATTAATCTTCATTGATGATGTCATGCATGAAGGCAGAAGTACAATGAACTCAGAAGTCTACAGAAATATTTTGTCTGTCAATTTAAAGAAAGAAAGGAGTTCATCGGGGCAAGAAGTGGAAGGTTTTAGACTGGCCTAGTCACTCTTCAGACTTAAGCCCTATAGAGCATTTTACCTGCTAAACAGGGGACTGGAGGGAGTAACCCCCCAAAACAGACAAGTGAAAGAGGCTGTGGTGAAAGCCTGGAAAAGTATCACAAGAAGAGTGCAAAAGTTTAGTGATGTCAGTGGGTCGTGGGCTTATTACAAGCAAAGGATTTGCAACTAAATATCGTCTTATTCACTTTAATCTATTTTAAGTTTATTTATTTTAAGTTTATTGGTTACAGTACTTTTGCTCACAAGAAAAATGGGTGGGTTCATAAAAAAGTACTATCTTCTGAACTGTGTGTCAGAGCCAGATGTAAATACCTGGAAATAAAAGTTGAGATGTTGATCTTTTGTCTCATATTGAATTTTTTATGTCATGCGCCTAGGGGCAACTGTCTTGCTGTGATTTCAAATTGAATTGAATTGAAACCCAAATGTTTTCAATCTACAGCAAAAAATATAGGTATTGGCCTCGCTGTTCCAATTTATTTAGAAGGTCGTGTATGTGTTTTGACTTCATCTTGTCTGGGCCATCTACTGAGTCAAAGATAGCTCTTCACAGGAGTTACAAGACACATAACTGGAATCTACATGACATGAGGTCCTCCTGGTGGTCCCCTGTCTTACACTGTTGTCTCTTTTTGATGTGCCAAAGTCAATCATGTTTGGCCACACCCTTAAAAACACACTAGTTTGTGTGTGGGCTGCGTGATGCAATCCTGTCCATCCTGGACAGGCCTAACAGCCTAACCTTTAGCAACTGTGTGGAAGGGACATCGGTGTCACGGCCTTTCGTGGTCCAGAGAACTCTTACACACTGTCCAGCTTCAGGGAGCTAAAAACAGTACCGTAAAAGTTCGGATAAATTGTGTCTGTCATTGGGTGGACAAAACCCATGTTGGACATGTGCTTAAACTTTTAACATCCACAGTCACTGGAGACTAATCTAGAGTTAGGAGTAGGGTGGGTTAACTAAGTTCACCCTTCTCAAATTGGAACAGCCACGAAACAAATGCACAGAAATGCTTTTATGAGAAAAGATGCCAAAATGAAGGTATGATACTTTATTTGAAAGGTAATATATTTAAGTATTTGCCTGTTTGCCACGCCACTATTGCAAGAGGATGAAGATGAATGTCAGAGGCATAAGGATAGAAGAGTGTGCCTTGTGTCGTGGTCTTTGTAATAATCTGTGTTTTTTGATTTAAATCTTTATCTTCTTTCTTTTTTTGACTGTTTTTCTCATTGCCTTCAGTGCTACTTAATGTTGGCATGTTATTGCCTGTGTCACTTTATCTTCTCTACCTCTCTCAGTGTACTTCCCACTTTCCTCTGAAGGTTAGCTCTTCTTGCAGTTTCCTATATTTTACTTTTCTCCTGTGTTCCTTTTCTCACCCTCTTTATGGTTCTGATTGAGTTCACCTGAGCCTTATTGTCCCTTTCCCAGGAATTCTGCATTTAGGTTGTGTTTTATCCCTTATTCTTTGTCAAGTTGCATCTCTCTGCTGTTACTGTATGTTGTTCTGTAATTTTTGTTTGGTCTTTATATGTCCTTATGTATCACAGTGTACAGCATTCACACTATACAGCACTCAGTCTTATTAGTTTGTTGTTTTTACCGTCACCTGCCAGTCCATTTTCTGCTTACTGGGTACTACTATGAACATCTTTCCCTTTGCATGACTTTTTTGTTTAACGAAGATGGCTGAAGTAAATGGGGAGTGTATGTGTTTTGCTTCAATCAGTCATTCAGTAATATTTATTCTTCATTTTATTTGGACATGCATAACTCAAGAACTCGCTTTTTCCTCTAATAAGTGTCATATTTAGTTTAGTAGATGTTTCTTTCAGATATGCAAAAATTAAAAGATTAATTATTAACTTGATATAAAGAGGCCTTCAAATGGTCAGTAATGCGAGTAAAGTGAATATAAATGGAAATTATTATTAGCTATGTCCTTAATTTATAGCCTACATTTCTTCAGTGTGGTTATACTTAACATGTTTCACAGTAGCAAAACAGTCATTTTGCATTTGGGTAATTCCAGCTGGACACGACAACTTTAACATTGCATTGCATGGACAGCAGAAGTGCGTCTGTGTCAGTTTTGAGAAGGGGTTCCATAAATCTATTGCAAGAGCTGCTAATAAGTGGGCTAATTTTTTTATTATTTTTTTTCTGATGTGTTGCTGTGTCCTATTAATTTCAGTTAACAAAACAAGACTTCATTCAACTGTGTTTTTACTTGCCTCCATTGTTCTTTTCTCACTCTCACTGGTGTCCGCTGAGGTCATCTTAACTATATTAGCCTTCTCTACCTAGTGAGTTTTTAAAGTTGTTGATTCTGTCAGTGTTTGTCAGGTTGTTTGTTCAATGTCCCTCCTGTCACAGAGTCTTCCATGTTCGTTTTTTCCTGCCACCTAGAACCCATTTTACCCTTGATTCACATAACAAAACAGATCCATCTGATACACAACCAATCTTCAGTCCCATGATGTCAACTCTTGTGGTTACGCAAGAAATTTGTACAGTAAGTTCCCTTTTCAAAAAGTGGAGTCTTATTTTTCTGTCCTTGTCAATTATTTCTGTGTGTCTTAAAGAGCATTTAGGTTGGAACTTGCGTGAAAAACAACTATCAAAATAAAGTGTCTGAAACCAAGAGTGTCAGTGGAACAAACACACACACACCACTGACAGGGGGCACAGAAAAGAGAAAAGCCACAAAGGAAGACAGAAACAAAGGATTTCTAATAGACGCCATAGATCAGTACAAATACTTGACCAAAACAGAACAAAGACTTCAAATATTTCAAAAGGAAATCAAAAGTTAGAAAGTAGATTGGAAAGTCTGACTGAGAAACCGTTTTTATAAAGCCTTGAGGATTTGAACAGACTGAGGTAGTGAAAATGTGTTACAGGAGCAAACAGTAAGATGTAAGTGTACTTGTGTGGCTTGCAAGTTTTGGGTAATGCTCATTCCCTGACTGCAGACAAATGGAGCACTAAAAGCTTGGGTACTCATTCCTTCCTCCTGAGGTGGCTCAAAGTGGAAAGTTAAGAGTTTGAATTACATCTCTGCTCTCCTGATAAGAGCTCTGCGCTGCCGGGCGCCATCGACAGTTGCCTCCTGAGCTCCGCATCTCCGCCTGAAGCGAAAGCTAAAACAACCAGTAATTACATCCCCTGCGCCAGAATGCCAGGACACATCATCTAAACTATAAGTCGATAAAATTTTGCAGCTTTTAAACAACAAAAGAGACTAAAAGTAGAGGAGGGCATCAGAATATTAGGGTTAGAGACAGAGAGTATTTGGTTTTTATTTATCCATTAATGACTAAGGTAAGCATTCAATGGAGTGGAATAATAAGGTGGATCAATGTCAATCGACCTGCAGCCCAGCCCACCTCACTTCCCATTATACTGATGCCTCAGGGTATCCTAATCTGCTTCCTGAGTAAGAGGGTAACTGGAAATAACATTCAAAAAAGGAGGAGTTGGGAAGGACTATTGATTAATGCCATAAATGATGAAAATATTGATTGTTGCAAGGTTTCAGATGGTAGCTCATACTGCTCTGTATCTCAGGAGTTGTTTTATTTATGGTAGGTTGAGAAGTTCTGGCCTTTTCTAAAAACAAATTATATTTATACACACACCGTGAGCACAGAGGAAAGTCAGTGATATATTTCACTGTGGGGTCACCTGCAGAAACCCACTGAAGAATTAACATTTTAAAAACTGTGTAAGCATAGACAACAGGAGGCATGTTTTCGTGTTTCTGTACTTAATAACAGGTAACTTTTTCTGCTGAACTATATCCTCCACCTCCCTCTATTTGAATTTCTATTATCTTAAAAATAAATAAGTAAATCTTAATTTCAGAGCCAAAATCTGAGCCAATTATTACAGGAAGTCTTTGTTAATCTCATATTTTTCAACATTTTACTTTCCAAAATTTAAACAGATTTATATGACTAAGCCTATAAACTAAATGTAATTGAGAAAAAGGCAAAAACAACACCATTGAAAATTATAATGGATCGTGGCGATAGGGATCATAGGGAGTTTGATCATCTGTGTTGTTGTATGATGTTTTGACTGATTTAAGTTTACAGTGAAGGCTCTGAATTTAGTAATGCCTCTCATATGATCAACAATAAAATTATTGTTGAGACAAAAACAATAATGAGGTAAACTGTTTTGCCTCTTTCTCCAGTTCACATCTCCTTCTGTCCTTTTGCTCACTGAACTGTAAACAAGCTAACTGGTATTAATGAAAGTCATAAACTGACTTCATGGCCAAGGTATATGTCCTGTTTCCTCATTATTTTATGTGACATTGGTGTTTTCTCCATGGGAACTCTCAATATCTAGAGAAGATACATTTTGCAAAAGAAATTTACCATTGCGAGAAAGTGAGAATACTGAAGAGTGCAAAGCTATAACTTTGACTAAGTTCAGTCAAATACTGCAAACACATCCAGCAAAAGCAACTCAAGACCTTCTTAAACCCTTACCAGGTCATGTATATATGCAAATGTAGAAAATGGCTAACCCACTTGAATAAAACTGAAATCTTGTGCTTCAATTATATTTTGATTGCTTCATTTTAAAACCTTTGTGTTGGTGTAAAGAAGCAAAATAATTAAAATAATGCTGCTGGAAAAAAAAATCACAAACACATCTCTTATGAAAAATGACAACACGTTAATTCCTTCTTCTGCTATGATGGCTGACTCCCTGGGGAGCAGTTGGGCCCAGAGTGACTTCCCGGGGGAGTCAGGTGGGTGCAGCAACAGCCAAGAAGCCGTCATGACTCATTCACTTGTAAATTGGGGGAAATAACAGAACCAAATGTTCTCATTATTTCTACTCAGCCCAGGAGCCTCACTACCAGTCAGTGTTTTGGACCATTTTCAACAACCAGAAACCTCTCATTTCACAGAGAATTGTGTCCCTGCATGCTCCCTTCCCCATCTCTCCCGCTGCTGACAGCAGGAGATGAGAGGAAAACAGCGGACACATATGACCCTGCAGCTGTTTGGGTTTCTACTAGAAACTCCACAATGGATATGTGTATAACAGCTCACAAACGCTATCATGAATGGAGTTAATGTAGTTCCTCAGTGTCACAGCTGTTCAGTAGACATGGTTTATTTTCATTTAAGCCAATTAAGGCCTCAACTGTCCTTGCATACAAATTAATTTATTCTTTAAACGATCTTTTTTAGAATTCTGCAGTTGGAGTGCAACGTTTATTTTTTGTTGTATTTGAACATCTTTGTAAAGAATTTGAAGGGCTGTGGATAAGACAGCAACCTCAACAGTGGTGCTAATTTTATTCTTTAACATTAAGCATTAACAACCGAGGTTGGTGGAGCACTGAAGAAATACATAGACATTTAATTTTTTATTTTAAGGACAAAGTTACCAAGGTTGTGATTTTATGTTACTGCGAACAGAGAAATTGGTATTTAGGTTTTCTCTCTCTAATCACTTAGACTGGGGCTTCAAAATAACTGTCAAGATATATGTATGCTGTCCGCACTAAAAATTGTTACAGGCAACATATTTTCAGCTATACAGATAGCTTAAACTATTTATTCTTCAGCATCCTATCCTCCGAGGAACAGATGGTTCATTGTATCTGGCAGGATTTAATTGTGAAAAATATGTAAATTTGGTAAAACTTAAGAAAGCAAAAATACAAAATAAGATGCAGAATTATAAGAGTCAAATATCTATAGCACATCAGCAACTTAGAGAAGCAGCTTTAACAATACTTTTACTGCCAAGAATGAACACATTTCACCAGAGATACAATAGTCGGTCCCGACAAATAGTTAAACTAACATGTTAACATTAAACATTAAAATGAAAGCAGCTAATGGATGAAGCCATTTTTGTGGTGTTTCAAGCAAGGAATGGGAGGATTGTTATGCTTAATCTATAAACCCATGATTAGAAAGGAAGCTTCTTAGAGACCCCTTCTTTTATTCCCTCTGCTTACTACAAGCTCTCTTCCTCTCCAATACCATTATTCACAATCATCACCAGATGGTACTGAAGGGAATACAAAAGGAACAAACACTCTGATCCCAATACAGCTTCAAAGATATCAGCCAAGTGGCAAGATCTGATTCAAGAAGGGCTTTGCTTATCATTAAAGGAAGCCTATACGAGTAAGAACCTAAATGGTCCAGGTCCACAAAACACATGCAAACTAGATGGACAAACTCCCGCACATGCTTGAACTATCTCCGAACTATCATTTGGCGCATAAGCACAAACAGTCAGGACCTGTTCCCTGACATGAAGGTGCAGGGAAGCGACACTCTTGTCCAAGGAAATACAAGGATATTCCCTCAGCGCGTCGCCCTTTTCCACGGATTCGGTTCATAATTTTTATGCAAAGATTTTCTAGGAATAGCCAAGTGGCAAAAGGCTTCTGACTCAGTGGGCTTAAAATCTCATCTCTGCTTATGATAATGTGGTCCTGTTGGCTTCATTAGGTGGCCACCTCCAGCACAGTTCCTCTGAGCTTCCTCTGAAGAGTTGCTAGTATCTTCCTTAGAGACTGAGTGAAGTTAAGAGTCATTTGAGAGCGGTTCAGAATAGAGCTGCTATGCCTCCACATCAAAAGATATTTGAGGTGGTCTGGGCATCTGACTAGGATGCGTAATCTGGGAGAGGGAGGTCTGTGGTTTTCTGCTTAGGCTGCTGCACCTGCGACCTGGCCCCGGATAAAACGAGGAAGATGGATGGATGGATGGATGGATGGGAATTCACTGGTTTACACACTAGGGAATGTTAAGCCTTGACAAAAAAAACAAAGGGGAGACAAGACTAGAACTCCTCTGAGAAATTATTAGGGATGTCAGAAGGCAAGGAACAAGACATGGGTGAAATTAATTAACAACAGTAAATCATGGGAAGATGGAGACAGGAAGGAAAAATAACACTGGACTTGAAAGAAAACTACCCTTTAAAGTAAAACAGAAATTAATCAAAAGAGACTAACACAAACATGAATACTAATAATTAACAAGATGTCAGTGACAAGTGAGTGTGGGTTCTATCTAGCAGATAGTGCTGGTTGTGTTAAGGCTCATTTTCCTGCAGTTTCTGGCAATTATTTTCCCACCTGTTTCCAAAGTTAACTGTCCAGTTCACTAGAATATCTGCCATTCTACATATGCTTTTCCATCTCCATTACATCTACTTCTACTCTTGGGCTCAGGAGATTGACTAACTACACCATCTCATTGTACAAATGGGTACTCTCCAAATCTCCCAGATTCCCTGTATCTGAATATTAATCAAATAATTCTGAGCCAATTTCAAAAAGGGAATCCACAGGTCTTACAAGTGTGGTGTGTATTGTCAACATAATGAAAGTACTGTATAAAAATGTAAAATATAATTTTACATTTGATGTCTGACCTCTCCTTCAAAGTCAATAGATTGATCTAAAGGTCAAAGTGATAATAATACCATATAGAGCTATTTAAAACTATGTTTCTTGTGAGCATTTATGCCAGGGCAAGTTTACATTGCTTTTAACTGCGATAAGAACATAGATGGACTGTACGTATTTGCTGGGATTTAATTCGACTTCGATACGAGTGAACCTTGCAGTGATAAGTGAAATGAGCCAACTTTGTCAGCATGCTATGCTTAACACTGATGTCACAATTCTCCCAGCTACGGCTGTTCACTTGCACATTCAAATGCTCAAGATTAGGTCAAACCTGGAGCACACAGAATATTTAAAGGCAAAACAGACAGAAGAACAAGTAGATGTTTATTGTTTTATTTATGCATGAATTATGAGAAACTCAATCAAGATTATTTTCCTGAGTGTTTTTATTCCTCTTTAGGCATGGAAAATAAAAACAATGCAATTGAAATTTTGTTTATGGATCTGTTTTTCATGGAGTTACAAACATGTCCACTCAGCTGGACACCATGCATTTGACTTTTGAACAAATAACAAATAACCAGATTCCAAAATCTTCACAGCAGACAGACCAGCATCACTTGGATGTGGAGGAGTAATGACAGTTGCCAGAGAAAGTGTCTTTCCACAGCAACCTGACCTTGTTGCTAGTGGCTAGTGCGCACATAAATTGCTGTCACTAAGATGTCAACAAACGTTACCATCATTACCATCTATAGACCTCCATCCATGAGCCCTGCTACCTCTTGGCCAAGCTGGAATATCTGCTTACATCACTGAAGCCTGATTGTTTCAGTCATCATAGGAAACTTAAATTTTGATCTCATCGAATCACCCAATCGCAAGATACTGACTTTATTGGAATCATTTGGCTTCACACAGCATGCAAATTCACCTACACCTGACTACAGAACAGTTTTGAACCATGTTTATGTAAGCAGAAAGGACTGTGTAGTTGTTGAAGTTGTAGATGTGTTTTATTCCAATCAAGATGCAGTATACATTTCTTTAACGTAAATTTTGCTGAAAAATGACAATAGGTTTTCAGACTGATAAGAACATGTTGGCATGGGATACTTTTGGAATATAGCTGATTAGTTTTATTATGAATTTGAGTATTTGCACTGGCCAGTTTCGAACTGTTCCATATTTGCAAAAATCAAGTGCAAATTATTCCCTGAAACCAAACTCCTCAGTACACAGGCAATATGTACAGACAAGAATATAAGCAAGTAAACTTCAAAAACTAGTATGAACTTAGTTTAAATGCAAATAAATTAGGTACGGTTATACAGTGTAGGCATGTGATGATGAGAGAGAGAAAGCTTACCATCCCTATAAGGAAGCACTTCCTTGACCAGTATGGGTGTGGGGATTGAGAGAAATCTCCATGGATACCACCTAAAATAACATAAATGTGCCCTTAGAGTTCTGGGTCAGAAAATTAACAGCTTTTGCTGCAGTCAAATTTAGACATGAGCTGCTGAGCTGGAAAAACATACTAAAATATTAACTAATGCCTTCATTTTAAAATTTTACACTCCTCCTCCACTCAAGATATATATTATGCAAAGAGCAAGCACTCAGGAGAAATAGCCAAAGAGAAGACAGAGTCAGAAGGAAATTTATTACCAAGGCAAATTAACATTTAACACTATTGTGCAGGTTGCTGAAGCCGTGGCTTATTAACAATCAAGCAGGTTGCCTTTAAAACAACTGGCCAAGAACACCAACATTTCAGTTACTTATTAACTACAATTCCTCATTATATGATAGTAATACAAACTTAACATTTAATATTTAAATTAAAATTATATTAATTACTCCTGAGAGTTTTGATATTTGGGAAAGGATTGATATTTTAAAAGTAATTAAGTTTAAGTTAGCATGAAATATAAATAGTAAATTGGATGGCTGAGAGTGTTTCATGCTGGGCCTTGTTTTCCTCATTGAGACTGCAGGCTTGAGGGCTTTGTGTCTCATAACAGTCTGTTCCCGAGTGTCCCAGCTCTCTTATCTATTTGGCCTGAGAAAATGCTAAGTGGGCCATTGCCTTCATATGCAAGTGACATTAGGGAGGCTTTAGGAGGTGAAAGGAATGAACCAGAGGAAGGCTGAGACAGCAGAAGAGAAGAAGCATGTTGGAGTGGGAATCAAACCAACCAGACAGACTGACAAATGTTTGCCAACCCAGCATCTACCCACTTGCAGTACATCAGGCACACTCCAAAGGTTGTGTTTGCCTAATTGAATTAGCGCCTGTGGCCTTGTTGATGCTTCGGCAAGGGCTTAATGAGAGTCAGAGCTTTGATTGGAGCTCTTGTGGTTTGACAATAATTTCCTGGCAAACAACATTATCGGAAACACCAATGACTAGGCTAAAATTAGCACTGACAAAACCATAATTGGATTCGTTGTACAGTTAATTGAAATGGGCTAAACGTGTGTCAGCCATAGTTTGTTTTGGGGTTTCATGAGTCCTTTAATCCTATCTATGCCACAGTGGAAATCTTTTCATAGATATTTTTAATAAATTTTGCATCTCATGTACTCTGTGTTGCTTAAAGTTATATTGCTGACTCACCACTTAGCATCAGGAGAAGGGTTTGAGTTAGTTGAATGTAGAATTTTCACTGACTGTGGAACAGCCAAATGGAAAAGTTTTGAAGAAAGAAAAAGTTAAATGTAATGCCAAAAAGAATCTATGAGATTTCAATTGAAGGGTAACATGTGGTCATAAGAAAATGTAACTCTAACACTATACGTGTCACTGGTGGCTTGAGAATGTTCAGTTTAATGACTTTTTCTTGATGTCTGTTTGTACTGCTTACTTTAAAGGTAATTATTTTAGATTGATTCTGAAAATGCATTTCCTATTTGTGCAATAAACTTGATAGATCTTATTTCAATCATTCAAAGTCCCAATGGAGTCACTTATTCCACTTTGAGATATTAAAGCTTTATTAATTGATTTTTATTTTTATTTTTTTGCAACGGTTTTTAATGATTTGTTGTTTGTGTTCTTGTTCCCATCTGCTGATGGTACTATTGTTCTGAGGTCTCTGCTGTAGAGACCTTGACCTTTGTAAAGAAGAGAAACAAGAATTCTAAATACGGCTGCCTGATTAAAAGATTTAATCATCCAAAAAAAAAGAGAAAAGAAAAGAAAAGAAATAGAAAATGCAGGGAAGGAAAACAAAAGAACTTCTTCCAGAAAAAAAATATTCAAGTGAAAACTGTCTTAAAGTGGACCTATTCAGCTTTTCCTTATATTCTGTCATATGTATAGTGTTACAGTGGTGGATGTTCATATTAAATATAGTTACTGGTTGTCCACACCGCACCTGATGTTGCTCTCCTACAGTTTGAGAAACATTTGCTTAAAGGAAGTGGTAAGGTGACAACTTGCCTAAGACACTGGAGCTGGAATTGAGGAGCAGCATCAAGGTCCAGTACAGGAATATTGTAAAACAGTGAATTGTGTAAAGCTAAACATATGGCGTTCCAGTTACTGGAAGTACAGTGCTGGAATACATTTCCTAAACGCGATACCATTTACATGCATAGTGTTGACTTTGAATTGTATTCAAATGTGATATCTTTACATGTATGGACAGAGACATGTATTATATGTTGAACAGTCACAACAGGGTGTATACAATATGTCCTTAACTTTGGTTTAAAGGGCCTACAATACAATCAAGCAAAGGCGGAAGAGATGAACTAGTGAAGGAAAGGAAAGAAGGGTAAAGGAGCTATGGCACACAGAAGAACAGAGTGGAAACAGAGAAAAAAAAGTGGGCAGGGAGGACAATGAGAATTGTAGGAACAGCTGGAAAATGTCAACTCTAACAACTTCAGCTTCAAATTCTAAATGTGAATCTGAAAACAGATAAGGAAGAAAGAAGCAGCAACATCTGCTGCTAAAAGTAGGCAAAGTCCTGCTTGTGTTTTTATCCCTTTTTTTCAAATTGCTGTCATCGGAGTCCCCCGGGCCTTTAATGAGGCGTTAATGCCGCTCTGTGTTTCCCGCATTTCGATCTGGATGGAAGTAAAAACACCAAACAAGGCGAGTCACATGCTGATGAGCCTGCAGTGCACTGTGGCTAATTAGGCAGTCCAGACTAATTAATCATCCCAATTCCTTCTCCCCTTTTAAAGGGAAGTGTGGAGCAGATTAGCAGCTGTGTGGTTCTATTATTGTGTTACACTGAATCAAACCTACAGAGAGGTTTTCAGCTAAAGAAAAAGAAAACTGCCATTTTTCACATGCCAGTGCTCATCACATCAAACACCTCAAGAATCCCATTGTGACATGCCACCTAATAGTATTCTTCTGTTCAAAAATGGTTCATCACCATTTCAGAAAAGTGACATAAATTTTGATTGACAGCACGGATCTTCAGAATGGGATATGCTTCAGCCATGATGGGTGCAGCCATTTGAACAAACCAGCTTGTTACTGTGGGCTAGATTTAAAAAATGAAAAAGAGTTCAGAAATGTATCAGAGAAAAGTGGAAACATCTGTATTCATTAAAATAGCATTAAATGTAATTTCAGAGGAAAAGCAGCAATAATATGGTAAAATGTATCAGAGGAATAAAAGTAACTGGCATTCTGGTATGCTGTTTCAACTGGAACACATCTAGGTTAATGGAATGAATAAATGAATTTCTCCAAACGAGTTTCATTTATGCTACCTATTTGGCATTCAGAGGTAGTCTCAGAGGTAGATGGAAATAACACCAGAGGGTCAAAGCGCCAGCACTGTACAAGGCTAGTAGTGTGCTAATAACATTCAACAGAAACTCAAAGAGACTCTAGAAGACAACACTGGAGACCAACTCCAAGGCGATCACACAAGTCGCCAACAAATGCCAAATATACCAAGGTCCCTTCACTGTCCCCACAGCGGTTGTGCATAGGCCTCAACCCCCAAAGTAGGGATTACTCTTTCCGTGTCCGTGAGTCCGCTAGAGTCTAAGTGAGCGTGAGGGTCAGCACAGACATCTCTGTGCCTGCCTGGTTTTTGTGCCCTTACGGATGTCATTATAACCACCCTGGAAATCACATCACAAGGGAACCAGAGCCGTATCTGAAAAGAGACTGTGTGAAGAAGTTTATTGCTATCCACATCTATATAATTCTTCATTAAAACAATACAAAGATAAGTACTGTACACATGCAATAACTCATGGAGGGAAATTCCCCAAATCCTGGAAAGGGATACAGTGATGTGTTGTCTGACATGGAAATATTTCAGATTTGTGAAGGCAAGAAGAAGTTAAAAGGAAGAAGTGGTGCCGTGTTTGTGTTCACCCAGTTGTGTCCTTATTGAGCTGGCTGTCCAACTTTGTGAACACTGGGAGACAGATTGCAACTTTTCAGTTGAGATAATGTTAATAATATATTAAGTTTTGTCCACAATGTCTACATCAAAACACATCCTGACTGTAAATGACTGCCCTGTATAGTATTTTTACATAAGTAAATAATGTCAGCTATGCACTAAAACACAAAGTAATGACAGTCATCTAAACTTAGCACAAAAAGTATGGAAATTTGTTTTTGGTTGATTATGTCTTGGTTGTAACAATTCCTCTCGGGAATAAATCTTATACTGTAAGCCTGTTTTTTGACAAAGGTACAAAACATGAGACTGGAGCACAAAAAAAGCACACTGTTTCCACCTTAACGATCAGGTGCTGACTGAAGGCCTTCCTTCTTCTTAAATGGCACACAGCAAATCAGATGATTACTAACAGGTGAGCAGAACTGAAGGGCAGGAGCAGAGGTAGGACCTGCCCCTTAAACGCAAGATGTGGTTAAATCACAAACACACAAGACAAAGGGAGATTAGAGAGTAACTGAGACTGAAGAGAAAGATAGAATGAGTGAGCCAGCACAGGAGGACTGGAGGACCATGCCATCCACAGGACAGTTGAAACCCTGATAAAACAGGTGTTGAGAAGCCAGCTGAACAGTAGGACCAACCCATCAATACATGTGCCCTACCAGTCATTAGATCCCCAGCTGGAATAATAAGATGACCACAGGATACCGTTGATGTCAAGGTACAAAAACTCCTCAAAATGCATAGAGGTCTCCACCCGAATTTCAGGACCCCGAGGCTCTACAAGCAACGGAAAAAGAGGGTAAGAATCTACCACAGCCAACAGCCAAATTTCAGACTGTGAAAAGGTGTACCGGAGACAGACCAGCACATGGTAGCAGGATGCAAGACGCAAGTTGGGAACGTGTACACTGAGAGGCACAACCAAGTGGCTGGGACAGTATACAAGAATATTAACTGCTGGCCAACCAACCAGACATAGTGGCGATTCACGAGGAGCAGAAGACCATAGTTGTGAGAGATGTCTCAGCAGAATAAAGAAGTACCAGGGACTGAAGAAACAATGTGGAGCAGATGTGAAAGGTAAAGTCCAAATTGGTCCCAGTAATTAATAGGAGTGTTAGAATCCCCAAACTGGAATTGTGGCTCCAGCAGATTTCAGGCACATCAGAGGTCTCTGTCCGGAAGAGTGCAGTCCTAATAACAGCTAAGATACCTTGCAGGAGCCTGAGGAACACACATAAACCATTATATATTTATTGTGGGGTCTTTACCTTACAATATAAAGCACCTTGAGGTGAATAAAATTGAATTGAATATATTCGCCATGTATCACATTAATGCGATACCATGATAGCTTATAAATAGATATTTCCATATAAGATGTAAATTAGCCTGATGCTAAAATTACTGTTTAGTGTTACGTTCATATTGTTGTTGCA
The DNA here is from genome assembly GCA_024447675.2 of Pterophyllum scalare. Taxonomy (NCBI): domain Eukaryota; kingdom Metazoa; phylum Chordata; class Actinopteri; order Cichliformes; family Cichlidae; genus Pterophyllum; species Pterophyllum scalare. The sequence goes on along the minus strand of JAMQGT020012390.1, from coordinate 105,125 downwards.
TAATTTTTTTTATGTCATGCCACTTAGGAAAACATAGCATTTAGTAGCACTAATAATGCTAAAAAATGTGCAAAGTTAGCTTGATGGGTAAAGACAAATGACGTGTGTAAACTGACAGCACAGGTTAAAGTTCTTTCTGTATTCATGCTGCAAGAAAGTGTGTTTATAGGAAGATAATGTTGACAGCTATAATATCTAACCTTTTATTTATTTATTTATTTTACTATTCCAGCAGTGTGCACAGCAAGATAAGAACTTTCATTTGAGATAAATCTGAGCAATACAAAGCCACTTTGAAGTCCGGGAAGCTGGATAAACACATTAGAAGATGGTAACAGTGTTGATAAGCTCAGTGGGTTTCTCTGAGCATTATGCTGTTTCACTTCTGAAAATACAGAAGATAACAGGCATGAAAGAAAAGTGACAACAGCTCAGATTCCTCAACACAGCTCACATCACTGTCAGACATGCTGTCTATCCTTGGTGAAGGGAAACACTTTTTACAGGCTCACAGTGACAAACGTGCACATAGATAAAAGTCTCAAGGAACTAAAACTAAAGCTACATTTCAGCACACACACAGCTGAGAAACATGCACAAACAGTTCAATATTGTATTGCCATCACTTTGGAGCTGAGTGATGAAAGACCCAACAGGCGTCAGAGGGTCCACTGTAAATGTAAGAAGAAAAAAAAAACATTTATAGACATTAACCTCTTAGCATCCACCAGATCACTGGCTGACTGCCACATATGCCATATAGGCACATATTCAGAAACTAGAAGATATTACCTTTTCATGTATTCATTTTGGTTGCACAGTTTTTCTATTGGATCTGTTTTTGTTTTTTTTGTTCACCTGCTCTCCCCAGATGTTTCCACTTCTCTCATCCCTCTGTGTATATATTGTCTGCGTTTTCCCTTGTTCCACGTTGTGTCCTCATCATTGGTTCTCCTCCCGCTGTGTGTCAGTTTTGCTCTCGTAAGTTTTGAGATCTATTCTGCTGGCCAGTCCAGGTCTTCCCCATGTTTCCCAGCAAATAAAAGCTGAAGTTAAACTTATTCCGGGTCTCTCGAGTCCTGCACTAGGGTCCTCTACCTTCCTGCCACAGCAGTATGTGACAGGCGTAGGTATTATTTTAACACAGATGATGATATCCTCTTTCCATTTAATCCTGGTTTCAGACTGCTGGATATTTGTGTCTGAGAAAATGGTTACTGTGTTAGTTTGATCATTACTACAAATGTTAGGTGCATCTTGACAGAGACACATTTGTTTACCCCTGACGAATCATATGTAATTATTATGGATTTTAGTTCTGCATATTTAAAATCTTTTATTTTTAAATCCATCTCCTTGTAGTCTCCTCAGTTTCACTTCTTCCTCTTGTTCTGTTTCCCAACCCTTTTTTGCCACACTTGTGTTCAATCAATTTAACACCTACTTTAGTATATGTACCACCAGCTTCCCATTTTCCAGATTATGTTGTATCTTTGCAGTCAAACTCTACAACAGTTTTCAGAGTTCCAGGTTCCTTGTATGTTCCTGTTTTCCTGTGTTCTACTCATCTACTTGTGTATGAGTTTTTGGCATGCTTTGGAATTTGCCTTTTGCCTGCCCCTTGCCAAAATTGTTGCCTTTCACTGTTTGACACCGATCCTAATTAAAGTGGATTTGAAAGTGGAAAGAAGTGAGGAACAGTTGCTTTGTTTCACAACCATGCAATGTCAAAGTACTTACAAATTTTAATCAAGTAATTTGTATATCTGAACACATGTCCCCCCCCCCTTTTTTGTGTTCTTGGAAAGGACTGTCACGTTTTTTTCCATATCTGACTTCTGCTTAGTCATGTGATGTTCTTCCACATTTAAAGGCTAGAAAAGTCTGCATTTGGAGGCTGAAGGGATGGTGGAAGAGTTATTTATTTCAAATTTACTTCAGTCCTCACACCAAAGTCCCATATGGAACCATTCATTTTTGAACCTTCTTTGGTCTTACTTTTACAAAAGCATTGCATTTTCTTTTGCTGCTTACTTTCATTTTTATGCACTCTTACATTAGGTTTACAGTAAATGATTTAATAATTGATCAATATATTGATTTATTCTGCCTTACAGAGACCTGGTTACAGCAGGATGAATATGTTAGTTTAAATGACTCAACACAGCCGAGTCACACTATCAGAATGCTCAGAGTACAGGTCGAGGAGGAGGAGTAGCAGCCATCTTCCACTCCAGCTTATTAATTAACCAAAGACCCAGATAGAGTTTGAATGCATTTGAAAGCCTTCAATTGAAAGTTTTATTTGTTATTATGTCCACCTGGCCCTTACTCAGAGTTTTTGTTCTCTCAGACTTTTTTTCTGATTTAGTCCTCAGTTCAGATAAACTAATTACAGTGGGTGATTGGTGGTTAGCACAGTTACCTCAAAGCAAGAAGGTCTGTGGTCAGTTCCACCTTGGACTGAGCCTTTCTGTGTTTCCTCGTGTTTGTGTGGGTTCTCTCTGTTTACTCCGGTTTCCTCCCACAGTCCAAAGGTGTGGGGTTAGGTTAATTGATGTGAATTTTCTGGTTGTCTGTCTCTGTGTTGGCCCTGTGACAGGCTGGCAACCTGTACAGGGTGTAGCTTGCCTCTTGTCCTGTGACAGCTGGGACAGGTTCCAGCCCCTCTATGACCCTGAACAGGATAAGCAGAAGAAAATGGATGGATTTTAACATCCATGTGCATACTGAAAATGACCGCCCCAGACACTGCATTTAATCTATTATTAGATTCCATTGGCTTCTCTCAAAACGTAAAAGAGCCCACCCACCACTTTGATCATACTCTGGATCTTGTTCCGACATATGTCACAGAAACTGAAGATAGTTTTACATCCTCACATTGTGCAAGTTTGGATACTGTGGTTCCTCTGAATAGGAAAGCCTCTATTCAGAAGTACCTGACTCCCTGGGATAACCTACAAACGCACAGTTTAAAGCAGATAACCTGTAAGCTGGAGAGGATATGACGATAATTTAGAAGATGTTAGAAGATGTTCATTGTTCAGCTGTAGAAGACATTTATTTAGCCTGGAGAAAGAGTTTGTTGTTCTATTTAAAAAAAAAAAAAAAAGCCCGCACGTGAAGCTAGGACATCTTACTATTCATCATTGACTGAAAAAATAAGAACAACCCCAGGTTTCTTTTCAGCACTGTAGCCAGACTGACAAAGAGTCAGAGCTCTGTAGAGCCAAGTGTTCCTTTAAATTTAACTAGAAATGACTTCATGAATTTCATGAAATGGGGTGGGGTCTTTCCATGATGCACTGAGTGTTTCTTTTTTCATTCAGCTCTTTTCACTCTTTATATATCACTCTTAATTTAATCATTAGTTGTTATTATTCTCTGGCTCTCTTCCACAGCAGGTCTCTCTCCCCTCACCCCCAGCTGGTTGTGGCAGATGACGGCCCCTCCCTGAGCCTGGTTCTGCTGGAGGTTTCTTCCTGTTAAATGGGAGTTTTTCCTTCCTACGCTCACCAAGTGCTTGCTCATAAGGGGTCATTTTGACTGTTGGGTTTCATCTGTAATTATTGTAGAGTCTTTACTTTACAATATGAAGCCCCTTGAAGCGACTGTTGTGATTTGGCACTATAATAATAAAATTGAATTGAAGTTCATATGAGGGGTTTGCGTTGTTTGTTTTTGATAAACATAGTGCTATGTATAACGGCCAAACATTTGCACTTTCGTATTTGTATTTTTGTATATTTGAATCGGCTGTAATTTCTCAGATCTTGTGGTAAATTTACTGGGACATCCACTCCAGAGAAAATATAGCATTATGTTAAAACACTCATTAGTGCTCCAGATCTGCACACAGCCAAAACCTTTGCTTTTTAGAGGCGGTCACACATGATCATTTAATCAAATGCTTTGATTTGATTAGCAGTACACAGCTGCTACTTACCTTGTTAATTTCTATTGAAGCAGTAAGGGTGTTCTTAATTTTTCACAGGACTGCACAGAGTCTTGTGAAAACTTTCTTTTTCACCTGACTGTAGATTAGCTAAATATTTTACCAGAAAATGTAAATTTTTTATAATCACAGGCATTTTAAATTTATCTAAAAGTAAGATTTTTAAACTAAATGAGTTTGAGTTCTGAATGACAGAACTTTTTTTTCTCTCTTTCTTAAAGCATGGTGGAGTGGCTTGATCCTTTTACTCTGACTGGCATCTAGTTACTATGAGCACACTGATCCCACCTGCTGATTGCTGGTAGGAACCGTTATGTGGGCTGCCCATCCCCACACTGACAGCGCCTAAGTGATAGAGCTGTACTGTGTCAGGGAGGGGGAAAGCCTTTAAACTTTAAAAAAATTGCTTTCTCCTCTGGTGCACAACATGCTGTGATAAATCAAATCAGTGGTGGTCCTCTTTGGTCAGAGCTTAAGTGGAAAAGTTGTATTTTTGTGATTGGCTTGTTTAGGTTCCCCTTTCTTAAGAATAAGTTGAATTTCAGTTTTACTTTTGTTTGCAGTTTGAGATTGATGTCAGCACAGTTGCGCACGGCCACATTATTTGTGGTGTTTTGACTTTTAAAATATTTCTTATGAGGGGCCATGTGGCTAAGGAGAACTCTGCTTTTTAGTTTGAGTGTTCAAACTTCTATAACTAAATACCTAATGCTCAAAACTAATTACAAAGCAGATGTACAAAAATATCTAACAAGGAGCAGGATATGGGTGCACACACAGGGAATGAAAACAGATACCTTGACAAAGACTAAGGGGAAGATGGGGCAATACAAAGGGGGCTGATTAGATAAACATGACACAGGTTAGGGCAACATAAGAGGAAAGAGGAAACAATCAAACAGGAAATCACCAAACGAGAACAAACACAGATAGGGTATCAATATTGGCAATAAAGAAAGTGTTAGACACAAAGACACACAGAGGGACCAACACTTTAAAAAAAAGACTGAGACAGAGGAAGACACAAACTATGGTTTGGGAGACTAGTACCACAATTGCCTACTACTACTGTATTACCTTTCTAGTTAAGCCTTTCTGGTATTGTGTAAGTGGCCCTACTTTTTCACCCTCTGATGGTTTTATTCTTCTGGTTTCAGTGTAGCTGTATGAAACATCAACATGTTTAATGTCCCATCCAAATGATTTGCATTTTTAAAAATCTAGCTCCTAAGTGTAATGCCTAGAAAAGGTCAGAGTTGTATATGTAAAAATGCCATCGGTGACATTAGTTTGCCGTGGTCACTGGTTACAGTGTTTGTGTATTTTATTGTGTCTCCAGTAATAACATATGAGAAGCGGTGTGTATAAAATTTATGTTGAATCTACTTCATTTAAAACCCAAAGTAGTCGCACTGTTCCATTTTCACAATCCGTCTATTTGTGATTAAAGTGGCAACAGACAACTGCTAATTTCACAAGCCTGGTGCAGCTTTGCTTTTTAAAGTACTTAATTACTCTAACATTCACAGGTTGAGCTGCCTGGGAATATCCTCTTCCTGATGCTTGTGTGATCCAGCCTTCAGGTTTGAGAGTTTTTGCTGGTAAGAGACTGTGTTACATATTTAAAGTGAGAATACAGCCAAAGACCTTTTAGGAGCTATAGGTTCCATCTTGAAATGGCTCTGGGTGCCCATTTAGGGCATTATTTTGAAGCAATATCTAAATTTCCTTTCATTTTAAAATGACCAGCACATAAAAATTACACGTTAATAACATCAGTCAAACCAGACTAAAGAAACACTTAAATTTCTATTTTTTTCCCCCAGAATAGGGTTTTTATTTATAGTAGGGGAAATAATTAATTGATCGCCTGCTGAATTTGTAATTTTCCCCACTTCCAAAGGAATGAACAATCACTAATTTTATGGTGGTATTATTTTAATGGAGAGAGACAGAACATCAAACAAAAATCCAGAAAACACCCATTACATAACAGCTGACCCCCAAGCAAAACATGACTTGGCTCTTGATGGAGAAACCCTTGTTAGCAAGCACAGCAGTAATGCATTACTTGTAATGGTCACCAGGTTTGCACACATCTCAGGAGGGGTTTTAGCCCACTGCTCTTTTACAGAAACTCTCTAAATCCTTTAGGTTTCTTGGCAGCCATATGGCAACTCGAAGCTTCAGGTCCCTCCACAGATTTTCTGTAGGACTGAGGTCTGGAGATTGAGGTCCTTACTTTCTTCTTTAGTCACTCTTTTGCTGCCTTGGTCATATGTTTTATGTGTTTTATTTAAATGTTTTGGTCATACAGTACATGGTTGTGTCCATTGGCCCTTCAATGCAGTGAAGTTCTCCTGTACCCTTAGCGAAAAAAAAAAAAAAAATCCCAAAGCATAATTTTTCCACCTCCATGCTGGATGGTGTTCTTTGGGTTATACTCAGCATTTCTCTTCCTCCAAATATGGCCGATCGAGCTGATGCCACAAAGCTGAGTTCTGATTTCTTCTGACCACAGGAGTTTCTCCAAGTCTTCTCTGAATCATTTAGATGTTCACTGGCAAACTTCAGATGAGCCTGTACATGTGCCTTCTTGAGCAGGGGGATCTTTCAGATTTCAATCCATTACTGCACTGGTGTTCTTGATGACTGTGGTCCCCCATTGGCTTCACAAACTTCCCCTGTGTAATTTTGGGCTAGATATCACCCCACATATGTGCATGCAAGAACACAAGTGTCCAGTACAAGTACAAGATGGATGGATGACTGAAATATTTACTTTCGATTTTTACTTCAAAAACGACTGAGGTTTTAACGCTTACAAATTATTACACTTACTAATCAACTGCTATCTGTTAGACATAAGGGACTGTGCTGCCCACAGATTATAATAAGCCCCAAATAATGGAAGAAAATATACTCCTTAAAATTGTATTGCAGATCCCAGCAAGGAAAAGGCAAACTGATCAATATTCTGACTCAGTTTTTTTTTTCTTTTTGGCTTTTTGACCCCGCCTACAAAAACCCTGAGGCAATACCTCTCTCCCCTGACATCAGGAGTATGTGGAAGCTCCCTCTTTATTGACTCAACTCTAAAAATCCATGACACTGAAAAAAATCCTCAGCTCAAGAGAAATACTGGCAGAACAGTCTGCATACGTGTACAGTATAGTACCCTGGGAGGTTGGCCTGTGTGCTCATTGATCCAGTGAGGAGAGAAGCAAAACTATGTGGGAGCGGGAATCAATGGAGTGGAAAATTAGTCCCTAATTAGTAAGTATTTGTATTCAGTTCATCCAGCACTGCAGTAGGAGACACCTGTATGCATGCTAAACACAACCTGTCACATGCATACACACACACACACACACACACATACACAAAATTATAGTGTATAAAACTAGGCATGGGTATTGGGATTCATCAGTAGAAGACCAGTGAAAAGTTACAGTAAATGCAAAGTACTTGTGGGTTTTATTCTTCTATGCTATTATGGTTTTACTATGGTTTTATATTTTTGTATTCTTTGTATATACTTAAAGTTTTAAAATGTCTTTAGACTTAGGATTTGTCTTTAAATCTACCGATTTTAAAGATTTACTCAACATTAAAGTAACACACAGAAAACAATAACTGTTGTCAGTTAATTCAGCAAACTTTATTTTCAGTTGCTGCCACGGTGTAACTCGGTTTAACACAGCAACCTGAACTGTCCATTAAAGTGGGCCATCAAACAGTCAAAAGTCGGTTGCTTGGAGCAAGCAGGATTCAGTGCAGAAAGTTCCCGACGGGAGCGTGAAGCTGCAGCAGCGCCTGCAAACCAGACACTCCCGTGCACGCAGCTTCTTTGTGCTCGTGGCAGCCGTGTTTTACGCACACGAGTTGTTAAATTTATGTTTTTTCTCACGTGTGACTTTTGATGAAAAAATAATTCTATAAAAGATTCTCAGTCATTCTCCCAATATGAAACCATTTTCAGAATGTTACTTTGGCCTGAGATGACACAGATTTTCTTTTGGTAAAGTGTTCAGCTAAAGTGATTAGCCAAAGCACAGAGTTTTGCCCACAACATTCCATATTTTGAGGATATTGTTGGGCTAACACATTATAAGATGTTCTTTATAAGCATGGAGATATAAGTCTGTCCATGCTTAAACTCTTGATATGTTCTGTTAGTTTGACATTAAATCTGGTGAGCATGTTCATAGTCTTTAGTGACTGAATTGGACAAACCTTAAAGTAACTTAAATAATGTTCAACACTCAACAAGGTAACCACCAAACATTTTTCATTTTGTTCTGGGAATGTTATACATTTTAAATAGAACATTTTTTGACCAAAATAAAAACTTGAGAATAAAACATTACTAAAACACTGAAAAGTAATATTTGCAGTACATTTTTTAGAACAAATGCAACTTAGCCAACAACACCGCAGGCAGTCGTTGTGAGTCCAGGCCCCGACTGATCCAGTATGAAAAGCTCATCCCTGATGATCCATTTGTTAAGGCAACCCTCCCCATTTATCTGGCCTTCAGACTGGCACTACACATACACTGGTTTGTGAATTGGAGGTTATTTCCATCACATGCTTAAATTGTAATTTTATTTACACTAACTTTACAGCAATTGTTAATAGTACTTGACACATAGGAACAGCTGTGGGTTTCTGCCAATAGTAAGACTTGATTTCTATAAACTATATACAGTAAATAATAATCATTTTAGTAAATCTAAAAGTAAAACAGTAAAGGGCAAAAGAAAACAGCTCATTGGTTGATACAAGAGAATACTGGACTTAAAAAGAAAAAGTAAAATAGATTTTGATGCATGTGCCATCATCTCATCATGAAAACTTCTTTAGGGATTGGGTTACATATTGCTCTAGGCAACCTGAGTCTGTCATGCCTGCCACCGGCCAAGCATGACAAAGATGCTGCTCAAGAAAGCTATTCATTGCTTAATTCAATGATTTCTTCTTAAAAAGGCTTTAACATTACTGCACAATGCAAAGAATGTAACAAAAGCAGGACTTTTCTGGTTTACTGTCCAGTTAAAACATCTGTTAGAAAAGTAAATAAATGCAATAAGTTACACTCCTTTGATAAAGTGTCAGAAATAGTTGCCTTTAAAACAAGAAGGTGGTACTATACCTGCTGGAATAATATATTTATATTCTATTGTACCAGGAAACTGTAAAAGATTTTCAAAAGAGTAAATATTTATTTAAAGTTGGAAAAATTAGGGAACTGCATAGTAAACACTTGTGTCTGAAACATAAGGAGGCCAGAGAGACATGGCAAAATGGAGAGATAGAAAGTGGAGTGGAGGGGGGATGAAAGTGAGAACTTTCTTGGATGCAACTCAGCAGACAGATCATTACCTTGAGACTCAGGTGACATGAAGTTATTCCTGAATGTAGCAGGGCTGAGAAGAAGCTTGGCTGCGTGCCTCTTCACACAGCCCAGGTAAGTTTGAGAACACATGCTGGAGAGAAATAGGAACCAGGGGAAAAAGCAGGGAATATCAGGACCGTGGGGTTCAAGTAATAGAAGGTACAGAACAGTCCTGCTGGCAAAGATTCAGGTGATAATTTCCTGTCTATGGATATCATTAAGACAGAAACACAACAAGAGGAAAAAATAGACAGATGCAGGGAGATTTCAGGTGCAGGAGGGTGGGCAGAGATCAACGGGATGGTGGTAATGAGGAAATGGAGGAAAATGAGGTTTAAGGTAGCGGGTTAAAGGCTGCCTGAGGAGGAAAACTGAAACTTGTGTCTGTGAATTACAGATAAAAGCTCCATCACTCTGCTGCAGAGTGAAATCTTTTAGACACATGAATAAAAATATACCTGCTCTCAAACACTTAAGCTAAAACTGTCTCTGTGTGCATGCAGTGATGCGGCATGGTAATCTACATCCCCTAAATGGGGACTAAGGCCTAAGTGGGCCTTCTTTTCCATGTAACAGCCATTGTAATGCCTGTTAAATAAAAGAAATTAAAATCTTCATCTCAGGACCTGGGTTGTTAGCTGCTGATACTACCTCAGTTGGCTTTGGGTCAGTGACTGTGGAGGCTGTATGGTTAAGTTATGGTCATAGGTTTTTGGACAATGACTTTAAGTCATTTCGCCTCTGTGTACCAGCATAACAGATTTCACATCAGACAATCAAGATGTGATTGAAGTGCAGATTTTCAGCTTTAATTCAGTGGGTTTAACTGTTTAGGAATTACAGACATTTTTATACACAGTACTTCATTTTCAGAGGCTCAAAATAATTGGACAAGCGGTTTTATGGTCGGGTGAAGCCTGTTCCTTCTTTATCCCATGATATATTAAAGGGGTAAAAGATGCGGAGTTGATTCCAAGGCTTGAACTTTTGTAGCTTTTTACTGTAATTTTAAATATGAGGTCCAAAGAGTTGCTGACACAAGTGAAAGATATCATAGGCTGAAAATAAATGTATCAGAGTTAGCAAAAGCTTTATCAGTGGTCAAATCAACAATCTGGTAAAATTCTAAAAAAAAAAAAAAAAGATGAATGGCCAGCCACTGGCCAACTCGGCGGCACCAAAAGGGTTTGAAAACTACAGAAGACAACTGAGGCGGATGAGAATTCTTCTCTTGGTTAAAAAGAAGCATTAAAAAGTATTAAAAACAATATTTACATGTAAATTTATGTTAGTTTGTCTAATTACTTTTGAGTCTCCCTAAATGGTGCACTGTGTATAAAAAAAAAATGCAGTAATGCAAAAACCTTTGTTGAACCTCAAGCTGAAAGTCTGCACTTAAGTCAAATCTTGATAATTTGATTTAATACCCCCTGTGCTGCTGTGCAGGGGCACAATGACCAAAAAATATCTCATTGTGGACCTAAATGTGAAAGATGGGAGTACCCACTGTGACATTCTCTTTTGGTTAGTAAAGCTGACTATTGTCACCATCTCTATCTCACTGTTTTGAAAGTGTACGTGTCAAGTGAGGCCTGCATTTGACTGAGAAAGTGATAGGGTCAGTAATTGATCCAGCCATTTTTTTTTCAACAGCTTATCCAACTTAGGGTTGTGGAAGGGCTGGAGTCTATGCCAGCTGTGATAGGGCGACAGGCTGGGTATACCTTAGACAGGTCTGCAGTCCATTGCAGATAGAGCATCTCCACCAAGCTCAAACCAGATGCTCAAACACCTCTTCAGACATATAGTCTCTTTACCTTCTGTGTGTCTCACCCCAAAAGTGACTCCTCCAGACCAAGGTCCACATTTCTGCTGGTTTAATTTTCATTGCTTGTGTTTCTTGGCAGTAGTCTTCTTTGTGTTATTCTGCCTCCGAAGTGATTTCTTTCATTTTCACTATGAAGGCCTGAAGGAGCTTTAAGTAACTATGACTAGAAAAGCACACCAAAAAATTGATCTTGAGATGTTTTTAAAGTCTGGAAGGGCATTTATCTCCTGCAACATACTTTTTACCCTGTTTTAATGGGAATTTCGCATGAGAGCCATTTTCAAAGTTCTTAAAATGTACAGGAATATACACTATATTGCCAAAAGCATTGGCTCATCTGCCTTCACATGCATAAGAACTTGGGTGACAACCAATCCATAGGTTTTAATATAACGTCAGCCTACCCTTTGCTGCTATAACAGCTTCAACTGTTCTGGGAAGGTTTTCCACAAGGATTAGGAGTGAATTTATGGGAATTTTTGACCATTCTTCCAGAAGCGCATATGTGAGGTCAGACACTGATGTTGGATGAGAAGGCCTGACTCACAGTCTCTGCTCTAATTTATCCCAAAGGTGCTCTGTTGGGTTGAGGTCAGGACTCTGTGCAGGTCATTCAAGTTTTTCTACAACAAACCCACTCATCCACATCTTTATGGACCTGCTTTGTGCACTGGTGTGCAGTCATGCTGGAATAGGTAGGGGCCATCCCTAAACTGTTCCCACAAAGTTGGGATCATGAAATTGCCCAAAATATCTTGGTATGCTGAAGCTGAAGCATACCAAGATATCCATCCATCCATCCATCCATCCATCCATCCATCCATCCATCCATCCATTTTCTTCTACTTATCCAGGGCAGGTTAAAAAAAACCAAAAAACAAAACAACCCTGTACCATAATCCCCCCTCCTTGACGCAATGCAATAAGACAAGTACCGTTCTCCTGGCAACCACTAAACTCAGATTGCCATCAGATTGCCAGACTGAGAAGCATGATTGCTCACTCCAGAGAACACATCTCCACTGCTCTAGAGTCCAGTTGCAGCATGCTTATGCAACTGCATCTGATGCTTTGCATTGCACTTGGTGATGCAAGGCTTGAATGCAGCTGCTCAGCCATGGAAACTCCATAAAGCTCTCTACCACCGCTATCAGAAAACTGTTTAGGCGGGGAGCTAGGTCCTTGCTCCATAATGCCCCGACCCCCCTCATCTCTGTTGGCACCCTATATCTTCCCCGCTCCCTCCCCCACCATATTGCTATCCCGGCTTTAAATGTACTATATGCTTTGCTGAGGTGTTTTTTTTGGAACCTGGCACTGTGCTCTTCACGAGCATAGTGCCAGATGAATCTTTTTTTAACCTACCTTTCCAATTGTTTGTTTTCTTTCCTGGTTAAAGCGACGGCGCCCTCAGGGGAGCAGCAGCAGACACTTATCTCCCATGTGTGTTAGTTCTGTCTGTGTTCTTGGATGAGTGTTCTGGAACACAATTTCATTGTATGTCTTGACGTATAATGACAATAAAATTCTTCTTAACTCTTAACTCTCTACGCACTGTTCTTGACTAATCTGAAACCTATGTGATGTTTGGAGGTCTGTAGCAACTGACTCTACAGAAAGTTGGCAGCCTCTGTGCACTACTCACTCCAATCTGTGATTTTACATGGCCTACCACTTTGTGGCTGAGCTGCTGTCATTCCCAATTACTAAAAACTGAATTGGAAAACTGGAATTTAGTAGTGAGGAAATTTCATGACTGGACTTGTTGCACAGGTGACATCCTATCATGATACCATGCTGGAATTCACTGAGCTCCTGAGAGCGACCCATTCTTTCACAAAGTTTGTAGATTCAGTTTGTATGGCTAGGTGCTTGGTTTTATACACCTGTGGCCATGGAAGTGATCAAAACACCTGAATTGAATGATTTGAATGGGTGAGTGAATACTTTTGGCAATATAGTGAATCTTCCGTCCATGTTATGCCGTCAGATGCTGCTGGTCTCATAGGGAGATGCACAGGGTGTCCTACAGTGTCAGTACCCTTACATAACTGCTATACCAACATTGGATGCCAAGCAATAACTATTCTCTTCTAAGAAGTGATAAAGTTGCTGTTTGGAGGTATGGGGTGGTCACAGGTTTGTCTGCCACAAAGGTTTGTGTCCTGTTTTGAAACCTTGCTGGTTAACACGTAACCACTGAACCTAACCTTCTTTTTTTTTTAAATCTAACCTATTTGAGTAGGCTTAGAAAAACATTTTGTTTTGGGTGAAAATCTGCCCACTCACATTAACCAAGCATGTTAAAGATGTCATGACGCTTACCTGGTATATCTGAATGTGATGCAAGGGGTTCTTTACAAAAACCCAATTGAATGTGACACCCATCTCACTGCATCTCCGCACCAATGCCAAAGGACACCTTATGAGTATCTACAAAACAACAGTGGCTTTGGCAAAAGAGCTGCAGTTGAAGCTCCAAGAATATAAGCAGACTGCCTGTTACCCAGAGATCCCTAGAAAGTCTGATTGCACCAGTGTGAGAATAGTGCAGCCTGTGTATTTACACCAGTAAATAGTCAGTCTATGTTCTAGCTTCTGCAGACCTCGTGTATAATTGATGTATTCTCATTAGTAATCTCCTGCTGTGCACTACATGTAAGAAAGGACAACTTTAGACAATGTATTAATGTGTGAAAACTAACCTCTCACATTGATTTTTTTTCTTTATGTTAAAGGCTCATGAGAATATAATAACTGGAGTCAGCAGCAGAGATGTATGAGGACCTAAAAGAAAAACTCCATGAAATGTGGTTAATAGCTTTGCCCGGAGCACTTTAAGGCACGCCGCTGGACAGAAGGCATGACGTGATTTCATCAGACGTTCTGCCCTGAGTGGGCTGATATAGTGATAAACCGCTGAAGAGCTCTGACATGGAAGGCAGGCAGACAGGAGATGTGGCCTTGCTGAGAGGATAATATGATGGACAGAAATGGATGCTGAGTGCGAGTGTGTATATGAAGGCAGAGGGAGACAAGAAAATGGAGAAGGGAGAAAGCTGTTAAATGCGATCCAGCTGAGGTGAATGGCAGTCAGAGGGTGTTGGTCCTGGCTCTGTGTCCTGATGCCACTCATCCTCCTGCCATCAGGCTCACTCTGTTCTACTTTCTAACACTGTGCAATATTGTTTTGGAAGAAAAGCATTTCAGACACAAACTGCAACAGGAAGCGTTTGGCTCCTAGGTTTAGGACAGCAGTTAGGTATTTTAGCAGAGCATATTTGACTGTTTGGTTCAGACTGAACTATTGTGTTGAATATTACATGGCTGGCCATTCTAAGTATTTTGATTAATTTTTGATTGCTTTTTTTAAAGCACAAAAAAAAAGAGTATGCAGTTGAGTGTGGTTGCTACATTACTTACATTATAAGAGACACTGGCCAATGATTTGACGTAGCTGGCCTTTGTTCTGCAAAAAGACATGTAAGACAACTCAGTGTTTCTGGCATACCACATCTGACATGCATTAGATTGCAAACTCATCTTCTTTTGGTATACTAGACAGTGTGTTAATATGGCTACTGGAATGCAAATATTTCCTGTTAAAACCCCTGCTCAGATATCACTGGTAGGGGTATGGCCTGATATGATAAATGCCCACAGAGAACAGGTCTGATTCTTTCTGCGTGATTATTCAGTGAGATTGCTTCTGAGAAACCATCCTGTAAGTAAAGCTCTGATCCTCTCGCTCTGTTCCACCGTGAAATCATTCTTCTCACATATGCGAAATCAAACTGATGGTATGAAAATGCAAATAATCTCCAGACTCTGAGGCTATTTACAGTCCAGGTCTTTTGCTGTTGCTCCAGATTTGTTTGGTTAAGTGCGAGTGCAGCTCACAGACTTGGACGTCTGTCTCTCTCTGCCCACAGTTTGCTGCCAGGCTCTGTTGCCTGCCAAGTTTGATATATCTCATTAACAAACAGCCCTCCCCGGAGACTCCCCTTTTCCCCTTTTTGTTCCCTTAGTCTGTCGGCGACATCTTCCTGAGCGTCCGGGTAATTAGAGCCGGAGGGCCAGATGAAGTGGTAAAGAGGTAAACGAAGAGGAGGCACATGTAAGTTGTTTGTGTGAATCAAAGTCTCATTCAGGGGACAGAGGGAGTGTTTGGTCATTATAGCATGGTGGTGAATCGACAGGCGCTGCTGAGCTCTGTTTTGGCTGTGTCCCATATCCTGGTTGTGCTAACACTGGTCTCTCACAGGATTTAATAGAAATTGTCTACATCCAAGGCAAATACAGAGAAGACAAGAGACAGCTGCTAAATGTAAACCGTCGCCTTTTCCATGCTGCAAACACAGGGGTGGGGTGGTTGCTAATGCTGTTAGGAAAGTTGGCTCAGTGAGTGATTTACCAGCCATTTCACATATTTTACATGCTACAGTGAAAAGCTGTGTGAAAAGGATTGTGATTTAGGCCTGTTAAATGTTGTCAGGGAGGTGGGAAAAACCCCCAAATATAAGGCTCAGTCTTAGCAGCATTTAAAGGAACACATTTTAAAATGAATCCCACACAAACATTGGACTAGTTTACTTTATCATTATTTCTACATAACCCTGTAACATCTGCTAGCTACCAATGAACCACTTGGGGGTAGGATGAGGAGCTGAGTCATTTTGGGACATGCTCAGAACTGAGGTGGTTCAGACATCTGTCCAGTCCCTACATGTGCTCTTTATTACTATTTGTACCTCACTTTCTCTGCTTGTCTCGTCTTTGTTGTTGCATTTCTGCTTACCTTGGCCTGTGTGTATTTGAACAAGGTAGAAATCACAGTTCCTTGTGCTTTATCTCAATGCCTACTTTCCATTAAAGGCATTATCATGAGTACTGATCTGACCAGATTCATTTTCTGCCACATTTCAGCGGTGAGTTAGTCAGCCTGTGTTTTCAAATATGTATATTTATTTTTTACTGACATCTCCTGTTAATGGAGTGCCATACCAACTGTGTTGGGTATGTTTTAGACATTAAATCCTCTGAGGTCCTTTAATAATGGTTCCTGTTCTTCCTCCTGCTCTTTTTCAGTTTTTTTCTGCCTGAGGTACTCACTAAGCACATGCTCCTTTGTGGCCATCTACCTGATGTATTCATGGATCTTTGTTGTTTCATCTAGGACAGTGGTTCTGACACTCACTAGTCCTCGGCCTCCTTCCTTCCGCTTAGCGTACAGTCTCAGTCTCATTTACCTCCATGCATGGTAAGCTTTTTTTTCTTGATTCAGTGGCTTCTTTCTCCTCCTTTGGCCAGCTTATTATCCCAGCGGGGTATCTGACAACTGGCAGGGCGTAGGTGTTGACTGCCTGAATTCCGCTCTTTCCATTCTGCAGGTATTTGGTGGTTGCAGCTTTCCTAGCAGCCTCTTCATGGTTCACATTTGCCTGTGGGATTCCAAGGTACTTGTAGCTGTCCTCAGTTTTTGCAATGTGGCCTTCTGACTACCTTTCCTCTCTTTGTCACCATCCGACTACCCTTCTCCAGTCCAAATGACATTTTGATGTCTTGCTGTTGATTCTAGTGGTGTGGATCATTGATTGGAGGTTTCACCCACATTTGCAACAAAAAATCCGTATTTAGGAGCATGCATGTGCATAGAAGGTATTACAACATTAGGTGCATGCAGTCCCCACTTTTTCAGCAAAAAAGACTGATAACACAACAGCAGCACTGAAGATGTTTTCAGTTTATTGTGGAGTCAGAGTCTGTCAGACAAGTGCAAAGAGATGGAGCCGTTACTGAGACAGTGAGCTCAGGTGGAGTGAAAGAAAACACTTGTTTCTCTAAACATCATTAAAACATTTACTGGGAAACAGCTGGAGGTCCTTCATCAAACCAGCTGATCAACGAAACCCCATTTATTTCAAGGCTTTAGCAACATTCTTTTGCAGCATTATATGGGGCAGCACAGTGGTTAGTACTCCTGCCTCACAGCTACAAGGTCTCGGTTCAAATCCACCTTGGTCTGGGCCTTTCTGTGTAGAACTTGCATGTTCTCCCTGTGTTTGTGTGGGTTTCCTTCCACAGCTAAAGACATGCAGTTACTGGGGTTAGTTTAATTGGTCACTCTAAATTGCCCATAGGTGTGAATGGTTTTCTGTCTCTCTGTGTTAGCCCTGCGTGCACCCTGCCTTTCACTCTGGGATAGGCTCCAGCCCCCCATGAGAGAGAAATCCATGCAGACACGGGGAGAACATGCAAACTCCACACAGCAAGAGCCCTGGGCCAAGGTGGAGTCGAACCCAAACCTTCTAGCTGTGAGGCAGCAGTGCTAACCACCATGCCACCCTGTATCTATATCTTGTATATTTAAAAATATCAAAATAAAAGAATTTTTTTTTTTTCATAGGCCACTGAAAATACACATGGGCCAGTAAAACTCTGAGCCACTGACCTGGGGCTGTTATGTTGGACACATTACTTATTAACATGCACACCATGAGAACGTCATGTTTTACCTCAGTTCTGAGAATGTTGATATACTCACTTGAAACCAATGAGCAATTCATTTTAAAAGACCTGTGTTTTTTCTTTTTTTGAATATTTATTATTGCTCATTAATAGGACAAAATTATTTCTTATCCAGTTACTCAGTTCATCGATGGAATAATCAACAGAATACTCGATTACTAAAATAATTGATCACTCCAGCCCTAATTGAGTCATAGGCTTTCTCAGTCCAGGTGGTGCACAGGTTGGTCAGTGTGCTCTCACAGCCTGGAGTGACTGCTCTTAACTGGCATGATGTCAGCTTATAACCAGCTGTTGTTGATTAGCAGTCTCCTGTCAGCTGTCCATAAAAGTGAGGGTCGCATGTCTAACCTGCTGAAAATCAATAACTGTGAAAATATTGGGAAGAGATAAGCATGAGGTGATAATGAGGTGATATGTAGATACTGATTATTTTTGTTCTCATGAATCTCTTTAGAAGAGGATTATTTTGTGAGTTTGTTTCCAAAGATTGGAATCTGCTGCACTGAGTTTTAGTTGTGAAACGATAACAGACCTTTCTGGTGATGTGTAGTAGACGCTGATCAATTGATTATCAGTTCATTTTTTTACTCGATTTTCATTTGTTTTCTAGTCAAATGTGGCTTTCACATTCATTGAAGGTTTTTGTTCTTATTTGCACAGAATAAAGAAGTTTTAAGTAATTTGTTATAGTCACATAAATCATTATTTGATACAGAAATAACTATTTCATATATGCAAATGAACCGAACGGTGGCTTCTGTACCGCAATATGAACCAAACTGTGGAATTTTGTACTGTTACACAGCTAATATATGTCTATGCACACAAAATGCAGCAGCAAAATCAGTGGGCACACGGCAGTAGGCCTCTCTTCTCATCCCTGTTTAGCACAAGTGAAAAGTACATGAATGGGTGATGTAACTGATTACACATCATTTAAGATTACTATTCTTTTCATTTGAAGTAATTAAAAGCATTTACAATGCAGTTTTGAAGAAGTTCACTCTCTCAAAACATTATATCTCAGCCACACAACCTTTCAGGCTTCCAAGTAGGAAAGCTTCACTTGACTTTGGAGTGTTCTGTAGTATTAGTCACAATGCTGTTCAGGTCTTGTTTTGAGAATAAAACATAGCTCTTAGTTTTCCTTTGTTTGAATAGGGGTCTTTGACTGATTTCAAAGGATGATGCAATTCTCTGCTATTTCATACCAACAGACTTTCACTGAAAAATCTGCTGGCCACTATGTTGTATCTGGGCTGACACAGATGGCTAGTCAAGGTTGTTGGGAGCAAGTTGCAAATGTGCAATGAGCATGTGCAGTTATTCTAGCAGGTTACTAACATGCCCACCACCAGGACCTTATATTGACTCAGGAGAACGAATTGCAAAGTATGTATGTGATCATCAATCCCACTCTCATTTTGAATGACACATGACACAGCCTCATTTTGCAGGTCCACACCTCTACTCTGATGCTGAGGCTAGGTCTCACAAAACTATTCAGTTTTTCCATCTTCAGCTTTTATTGAGCTCTATTCATGTGAAAGCCCAGCTTACAGGTAAGCTCACCTTCAGTTTACCTAAGTTACAGCTAAGTGGCTAATATTACCTTCATTTCTTGTTAACATTATTAGTAGCAAAATCATACCGAAGTCGAAAAGGTAGTTGGCCAGTTTGTTAATTTATCTCACCTGTCAAAAGTGATCCATATCCGTACATCATGTCACATAAACAACCTAACAGTACAAAGCTAAGATGTACAACTATTAGCAAAGGTAGCTGAATAAAGCACTGCAAGGTGGAGGCAGGTAGCCAGCTGGCTGTGGCTTGAATACACTGCATGTATCTGGTATTGGCAGGTTGCCATGTTGAAGTTAACATCATTACTGCATCTTCATATTTATACTGATGGATGTTGTAGAAAGGCAGAGTGACCAGAGTCATAATCACAACATCATGTAGATATAGCGCTTAACAACTTAATTAGACCACCTGTCATGAAAGGAAGAAAACAAATATTTTAGAAATGTGTCAGAAATGTGTTAAAAACTAAAAAGAAACTGAATTTCCATTTTTATACCCAAATTTGATCCGGCACACTGCACTTCTCTGAGAAGTCACTAATTTTTCTGAAATAAAAATAATAATCATTTGCTTTACAATTTTTTTCTGCTTTTTTGTAAAAAAAAGGAAATTTAAAATAAATCATAAATAATAATAAAAAAAATCCAATATGATCAGATCACTATCCCCTCAGTGGTTGGGTGCTCTCCCAGCCGCTACCTTGAGGTCAGCCAGGGCCAAACTGGTGAATTAACAATTATAGAAACAGAAAAGTGATTTTGGTAATTATTAATATTGTTACCAGTACTGGTGGTCTTATAAATTTGATAGGCACTACATATACAGTAGAAGAATTCAACATGACAGTCACAATATCAGCAAAAATGTTAGCTTCCCTTTCTGTTACGTACAGAAGTTTTTTAATGGTTTGAATGAAGGGCCCCATTATTAAGAGCTTATTAGCTGTGTGTGAAATTTCTGTAAACTTTGTCAATTAGCTGAGTGAAGAAATACACATATATGCATGCCAAGAACATCCCTAATGACTTCTCGTAACCCTGGCCCTGGTATTACTTTGCATATAAGGACACATTTTTTAATATATCATGATGTTCTTTACGTTGCTCCAGGATGTGTGTGGCTAAATGTGCTAATGAGGAGTAAATGAGAAGTACATGAAAAGTGTGAGCTGGTGTTGATGTAACCAGTTTAAACCTCCCTGTTTCATTAAAATCCATTTACATCTTCTGCTGCAAGTTCATTAGTGAGGGACTAATTTGCCAAAGGAATTTTCATTACAGATGGATAACTGCCCCCCCCCTGCCAAAAAAATTTAAAAAAAAACTTTTTTGCTGCTCGCCTTGTCACCAGTTGGTATGATTTCACTGACATAAATCTTTCACTCCCTTGTTTCAGTCCACATGAATCAGTATTCATTTAGAGTTGAACAGCTGCCAAACGGTCGCCAGCTAACAATCGACCACCATCAGCGCCAAATCATCATCGCTGAAAAATTGATACAGACAGCGGAACATTTTGAGAAGCAAGGATTCAATCCAATTTTGAACATCAGCGATGGTGCCAAGCTACAACTCATCCTTTGTGAGTTCATAGTTACTTTATCTTCCTGTCTGTTTTCAGGGCCTGTGATAAACTGTTACAGCGTAAAGCAATTACATTAATTCCATCTGCCAATGTGCCAAAATCCCTCCACCAGCCTCACATATACAGACAGTGATGTGAGGATTGGACAAGGATAAAACAACAAAATGAAACACAAAATGAAAAGATGAATGACTTACAAAAGTCTTTTTTTTTTTCAACAAGTATGTGCAGCACTTGGACTCCAAAAGAAATATCCTATGTGTTTGCCTCCCAGTGTACAAATCATCTTATCCAGTTGGATATATTCTTAACCCACACAGGATGAGAGGTGGATGCAGACTTCCATTTAATTAAACTCAAGTACCAAGCAAGGAGAGGAACTCCAATAACCTCTAGTTCCATAGTAAAAGATCTACTGGTACATTTTAGCTTAAAGTTTGGTACATTTGATAAATTTGAACAGTTTTATAAGGAGTTCTCAGGTATAGTCAAATGTGATGCACAATTAAACATAATGCATAATTAGAACCAATATTAATCTGTCACTTTTTCAAATGTAAAAGTGCTTCTCTACTGTCTCCTTAAAAATCGCTGTAGTACCTCCGTCTATGGCAGATGAGGTGTGATGTGCATATTTGTACAGTGTCCAGTACAGCTCGGTCCAAGAGTCTTCAGCAACTTTTAGGTAGCATGCAGGATTTAACCATAGACTGTATATAAAAGATGGATGCAACCACCCACTGGTTGGTATGGTCCTGTTGCAAAGCCTCATTGCATTTGTACCTTCAACAATCTTAGTGTTTCTGGCCATTAGAAGGAATATTTCAGTCAAAATCGTTATCTTGTTTTTCTTCCTCTGCGGCATGTCAGACTCACACATGACACGCTGCTACTTACATCTCCTGGACACACACAAACTTTGATATATTGGATTTTGGATAACTGATTTTTTTCCCCATTTCTTAAGGACATGACTTTCAGATACTGTTCTGTGTGATCTGCTGTGAATAGTTCTTTAGGCCTGCCAGCTTTTCTTTTTGTCCTCTTTCTTTCTTCAAGATAGTTAATGACACGCTGCACTCAAGATATGCCAGATTTTAGGCTAATAGCACTTTTGGAATCATGTTGGGGCAAAAGTACTATTTAACACCTATCAAAGTGTGTTATCACACACAATCTTTGATATATTCTGTCTTCTTGCTTGTACTGCTGAACAGTCCACTCTTTGTCATGGAGCACCTACAGCGCCTTACACCTGGGTCGCTTGCTTGCATACCGCCATCTGTGTTTACTTTGTTTTTGTCCAACACAGAATGTGCTCAGGAGTTCATAATATGCCTGATGATTTTTGGCACTACATTGCTCATTTCAATGAAAATTATGAAAAAATTATGATTTATGGAAATTAAGTACAATATGACATACAGGGGTTGGACAATGAAACTGAAACACCTGGTTTTAGACCACAATAATTTATTAGTATGGTGTAGGGCCTCCTTTTGCGGCCAATACAGCGTCAATTCGTCTTGGGAATGACATATACAAGTCCTGCACAGTGGTCAGAGGGATTTTAAGCCATTCTTCTTGCAGGATAGTGGCCAGGTCACGACGTGATACTGGCGGAGGAAAACGTTTCCTGACTCGCTCCTCCAAAACACCCCAAAGTGGCTCAATAATATTTAGATCTGGTGACTGTGCAGGTCATGGGAGATGTTGAACTTCACTTTCATGTTCATCAAACCAATTTTTCACCAGTCTTGCTGTGTGTATTGGTGCATTGTCATCCTGATACACGGCACCGCCTTCAGGATACAATGTTTGAACCATTGGATGCACATGGTCCTCCAGAATGGTTCGGTAGTACTTGGCAGTGACGCGCCCATCTAGCACAAGTATTGGGCCAAGGGAATGCCATGATATGGCAGCCCAAACCATCACTGATCCACCCCCATGCTTCACTCTGGGCATGCAACAGTCTGGGTGGTACGCTTCTTTGGGGCTTCTCCACACCGTAACTCTCCCGGATGTGGGGAAAACAGTAAAGGTGGACTCATCAGAGAACAATACATGTTTCACATTGTCCACAGCCCAAGATTTGCACTCCTTGCACCATTGAAACCGACGTTTGGCATTGGCACGAGTGACCAAAGGTTTGGCTATAGCAGCCAGGCCGTGTATATTGACCCTGTGGAGCTCCCGACGGACAGTTTTGGTGGAAACAGGAGAGTTGAGGTGCACATTTAATTCTGCCGTGATTTGGGCAGCCGTGGTTTTATGTTTTTTGGATACAATCCGGGTTAGCACCCGAACATCCCTTTCAGACAGCTTCCTCTTGCGTCCACAGTTAATCCTGTTGGATGTGGTTCGTCCTTCTTGGTGGTATGCTGACATTACCCTGGATACCGTGGCTCTTGATACATCACAAAGACTTGCTGTCTTGGGCACAGATGCGCCAGCAAGATGTGCACCAACAATTTGTCCTCTTTTGAACTCTGGTATGTCACCCATAATGTTGTGTGCATTGCAATATTTTGAGCAAAACTGTGCTCTTACCCTGCTAATTGAACCTTCACACTCTGCTCTTACTGGAGCAATGTGCAATTAATGAAGATTGGCCACCAGGCTGGTCCAATGTAGCCATGAAACCTCCCACACTAAAATGACAGGTGTTTCAGTTTCATTGTCCAACCCCTATATATGAGTCCAGAACGGGCACCACAGTCTCCTGTGATTTATCGGACTCACAGCCCTCCATCAGGACCATTAACTCTCTGTAGCCAATGCTACACCGACACCAAAGGACACGTGTGTAAAAAGGAGAAATAGGTGGCATCTGACAAAACAGCGTTAAATTATACCCTGGCAAGAGAATGAGTTTATCTTTCAGAGTCAGCCTTAAAAGGCTTCGGTTAGTTCAATCTAAGCTGCAGTCGTTCTGTCGGTGTTCCCTAAATTTGCTTTCATGGAGAAAATAGTGAAAGTGAAAATGAGTTGAACATCTCCCGTCATCTCTATTGTAGGAAGGGAAAATAAACAGGGAACAAATCCAAAGCCAATCAAGCAGCCAAGAACTATGGCTGTCACAGATGATGACTCAAAGAGACAGTTTGGAAAATGCTAACTATCAGAGAAAATGATTCAGAGAGAGAAGAACCTTCTTGCTACACTAACACAGCCAGCTGGCTGGTTGCTACATCCACTGAGAAAGTGAGCTTCCTTGGCTACATGCTGCTACACTAAACTAAACTAGAGGAAGAGAAGTTATCCCCTGGGTAATTTTGAATGTCTGATTCGTTGCCACGATTAAAATGCATATATTGTTCATTTTAGAGGTACTGGAAGGACGTCATCAGTTTCCTATGATCTCTGATTTAAGATCTGATCCTTTAAAGCAGCTGTGTGTTTGCTTTTGCATACTATTTAGCCTTGCCTGCAGCGCTGCTCTTTGGGAATTAGAAAATAAAGGACCCCTCATTTATGTATTAATTAATATAATTTTTAGTTATTTGCCTAAAATGTGACAAATGTGTGAACAGAAAACTGAAGTAAAAAGTGAAAACAAAGGGTCTGACAGAGGACAGAAAAATACTGAAAGTGTTTGCTTCAGACAGGAGCTCACAAAGGCTACTTTGACTTTCAAAACCCGGATCAGATCTTGAAGCTTGAAATGTGAGCAGCAGGGGAGAAATACAAAATAAGCAGAAGAGAAAGCATGCTCCTTGACAAGTGACATTCCTGCTGTGTAAAATGCTGAAAAACATATCCTATAATTGAGAAAAACATAAAATGCAACCTCCGTCACTTACAAAGCAACGTGATTCAAACAGTGTGTGATACGAGCATCGGTACAGTGATGAGCTCTGCAGTGAATGTCAGCATGAAAATTGGTTTAATCTACCTGTTTGTTGCTGAAAATACTGCCTTCTTTCTCATGCAGGTGAGAGTAGCTACACCTGTACTTTACTGCCATCTACTGGACAGAAAAATAAATGGCAGGCAGCAGCAATACTGTAGACTTACAGTGGAGGAAACATTTAGGTTATTTAAGTGAAAGTAATAACCTCAGGTATTATAATATTAACATTATAAAAGCAGCATTTCACTGCAGCCGTTTTGAAATATATTCCCACTCCTAGCATTATCCTGTTCATCCGAATTAAGGAAAATATGGAAATTTCAAACAGATAGCAGATAGAAGAGTTATTTTAGTCATTTTCACACTTGCCATTTGACAAAGGTTGACCCCCAAACTTTCTGTGGTGCTCTTAGACTTCACAGTTGTGCACTATAATGTAGTAGGTCTCCTTGAAGCCAACCGAATCACTTTCACTTATAATACTGTGCAAGTCTTGCAGCACCCCTCATTTTATTTATACATATTACTAGGAATGTGGAAAATAGGTGCAGCGGTTTACTGAAACACATGTAAACATACAAGGAAGGTAAAAAAAAAACAGAGTTTGTACAATTCCAATGAGCTTCAAAGTCAATATTTGATATGATCACATTTACTCAACAGTCTGCATATTCCTACCTCACCTGTGGCCATAGGTGGCTGAACCAAAATGATTGTAGATACAAGTGGAAGAAATGACCAGGATTCAGGCATGTCCACAACTGGGACTCTAAGCTTTTATTCAAACACTTTGTTCAAAATGTCACCAAGATTCCTTCTGAATGTTCTTGGCTAGTGAAAATTTGTGATAATGTGTGCGATTTTAGCAGTGGCTAGTTAAACAGGCTACCCAAACAATCCAGAGACACTCCCAGTCCAGATGAGATCTGTAATCTCATCAGCACAAAGTTCTTGGGAGCTCTTCTCCCAGCTGCTCCTTCAGGATTTTCTGTCAGAGAGAAGAACTCTCAATTATGGCAAATTTTAGCAGAAATAAAACAAATGTCAAAGAAGCCAAAACAGAAAAAAATCTCTTTCTCAGGTTTATTTTTATTATATACCGTTCTATTTTATTTTTATTGTTTTACATTTCACATACAGCAGCTCTGTTTTGTATCAAAAGAAGTCATGTTTGACCAGTTCAAACAAGAGATTGACAGCCCCAGGCCTAACACACTGATACAGGTACAGGCTGGGAAATAACATTATTGTACTATGATATTTCATAATCATAATTACATTTGTTAATTTAAAGGAAAATTCTGTTTTTGTATAACTAAGGACAGTAGACAGGTGCATATTTCCTGGATGGAATATCTCCTCAAATTGCAGTGAAAAGTTTTGTGAAAGTTCACATTGTTTTATATAAACAGCATCGAGAGCCTAGGTCAGGTAAAAAGTTGGGTGAATCAACTGAATTTGGGGACCTGTCTAAAGTTGTACTGTGGAAATGCTACTGTCAGGCAGTTATAATAAACAAACAATAAAACATAAGTTTCCTTTAATGTGTGGCCCTGTGAGGAAACATACAATGTAGCAAAGCTGGCAAAAATCAAGACCCTGCTAACAAAAGTTAAGCTAGCACCTCACGCATTTCAAAAACACAAAAACAACTGTTACTAAAGATAGAGCTGTGCATATCAAACCAGATATTGTACATTATGATGCATATAAAATCAACAGGTAAAAAGACTGATGCTCAGCAGCATCGAGAGCAGTATTTTCCTGTGGCCTGTACAGATCAATCAATGGTGTTACTTACAGAACGAGGGCGTGGAGCGAGAAAGTTGTCACCAGTGTGTGCGATTACATGATGGATAGAGACAAAAACTAATAACTCACAAGATTCAAAAGGTGAGGCTGGGATTATGCTTTCCATGGCTGCAAGTCCACTAAATGTCATAGACATCCATGTGCCACAGAGAATCTACATTACAATGCCCCAGGAGGGGGACATCAACAGGAGCACTACTCAGCCATCGGGTCTCCTGCTGCCCGTGTCCCAGTATAATCTGGTCCTAATCCTAATTTATAATTTAGAATCTGCATTGACATGCCATATTTTGTTGCACTCTAACCAATAGACAAAGCTTAAAATTACAAGATTTACATCATTGCGTTACATTCAGTTATGGCTAACGTTAGGTTCAGAAATACTAATTGTTGCTGGGCTAAAGACTGAGATGTGATGAGATGAAGCAAATGGTACAATATAGCAATAAGGGTGGTACTGACCGATATCAATCCAGTTCTGTTGGTTGTTTAAATACTATATGAAGATAGAGAGGTATGGAAGAGTTGAGTCTGTAGGCGGTTATAACCAAGCCCCCAGCTCTGCCAGTCATTAAACAGCATCAATCCTCTGCAACATGCTTCTGCAATAAAACTGTAAAAATATAGTCATCGATTTACATCAAAAGAAGGAAACTATTAACAAAAATTACATCCGATTTTAACAGAAAGGCATTCTGAGCCACAATAAAATGACTTTGATTAAAGATTGCAACATTAATCTCCTTTTTTTTTATTTTTTTTTTTAGATCTACAAGTTTTAATGACACACTGATCAAAGAATCATCCAGAAACCACTACAGATGGAGAAATCTGGGAATTAAGGGAGTTCCTAAAGATGATCTATGATTCTGCACCCTCACGTGTTCCATCCTTCTATAAATGTATGAATTACTTCAAATTACAATGCAAGATAGCACAGCACATAGAAGTGAACTACCACCCAGCAGAATATCCAACGATGATACCAAAGTTCCACATTTTCCAGCTGGCTTTCTTTAAAATGAGGCGGCATTTTGCTGCAAATAACTAAGACATTTACTAGAAACACAATTAAACCTCTGAGATGTAACACATCATGGGTGCTAAATCTAACCCAGATTCAACAAACCTATTTGCAAGGCCAGTAATGTTGTGGGTGTGGAGCTTGTCTAAGTTATGGCCGATGCTGGGCAATCCTTAGCACCCTCCTCCATGCTATGCTGGACAGCGACAGGAGCACATTCAGAAAGAGGCTTCACCACAGAACATCACAGGAAATCATTCCTACTTGGTAGTTTATACACCATGGCACAACATCAGGTTGCGGTGTTTCACCGTCTCATTTTGACAGCTTCAGGACCCTCTGGGGCCATAACACTCTACAGCTCCTCCCTATGGCTCTAATCAGAATTACACACTGAAACCTGGAGCTTTTGACTTGCATCTTGCGATCACAT
Organism: Pterophyllum scalare; assembly: GCA_024447675.2. Taxonomy (NCBI): domain Eukaryota; kingdom Metazoa; phylum Chordata; class Actinopteri; order Cichliformes; family Cichlidae; genus Pterophyllum; species Pterophyllum scalare. The sequence goes on along the minus strand of JAMQGT020012390.1, from coordinate 77,114 downwards.
CTTGTGTATGTGCCACATAACATCAGCTTTGTTAAGTATTTATTTTAGCATATTAATGTTTATATATTTTTCTATATTTTATATTCATACAACACTGAGTGCCTGTAACAAAGCAATGTCACTGCTGGGATTAGTAAAGTGTTCTGAACCTGACCCTGGAAAAGGCAAAACTTATGGAGTTTTTGTTTGTTTGGGGGTTTTTTGGAAGGGGTTGGGGTGGGGGGGTTGATGTACGTCAACAAGAATGATTTTTTTTTTCTTTGTTCTGTCATTGCCAAGACTTCAGCGAACAGTATACTGAAAATAAAAATGAAAACTTACGAGTTTTAGTTTAGTTTTTGTTAACAGTTGGATCCCTTATCCAGTTCAGGGTCGCAGTTGGGCTAGAGCCTGTTCCCACTGTCATTATCAAATAATTATTACAAAATTAGTGAAAATTTAGCTCAAACATAATGAACAGACAACAAAAAGTAAATAAATAACTGAAACACTACCACTAGATTCAATGAGTCAGTTCGCCAAAGAAAATCAATTCCTTGCAAATGTTACATGAAAAATTATAAGAGATATATTTTTAGGGATAGGCTAGATGGGAAATGGGGCGAGACTGTGACACTACATCAGTAGTCTTGGTAAGTTCTACTCAGTGGTGCAATGTCGTCTGTGGCTTTGTCAAGTCTGAAGCCATGAGTTGTGTTTCTAGCACCATTATTCTGGTAAGATTCAGAGGAGCCCACTTCCACAACCTGCGAGGCATTCATGTCTGGTGGGCTTAAACCGAGTTAGAGATAGATTGAGCCGCTGCAAAGTTGTGGGTCAAGGAGTAATCTTCCTGAGGCTTCTTCCTGTTAGGAACGTAGCTGAAACTGGGATTCGCCTCTTTAAATTGGGCCATTCTTATGAATTAAGAAATCCATCCAAAAAAAACAAACCAAAAAAAAACAACAGATGTTACCTTTCACAGGAAGTCTCGTACATTCATTGTGCCCATATAGTTTTCATAGCTGGATGTTCCACATAGGGGAAAAGAGGAGGGACCTCAACCTAACCAACCAAAAATGGCTCACTGGTGATCTGCTGGATGGTAAGAGGTTAATTAAAAACAAACAGTTGATGGGAACGTGTAGCTCCTCTTAGTGCTCTGCGATCCAAACAATGAATATGGTTGAAAACTCACCACAGATAACACAAAATACACATCACACACACGTTAGGCAGTGGAGAGACTACCTGTAGTGCAATACATTATTTTCTTCATTACACCATAATTCACACTGCATAGTTGTTTTGTCTATGAGGCGGGGTCAGTATTGCTCTTCAAACCTTTTTTTTTTTTTTGGTAATATTGCTCTTACACTGAATTCTACCTGATTTCATTAATAGTCATTATAGTTTTCTTTTGAAAACACAGAATGGCAAATATGTTTTTAATAATATGGTATTGGACGGTTGGTGGACATCTGCTACCAATGCAGTTTTTGTTTTAAACTCTTGTTAATCCTCTGTGTACTGCAGGTGCATCTGTTAACCTGAGTGGAGGGTTGCTGCATATACTCGCTTTACAGGGAAGAAAAAAAAAAGCTGTAGTTTAAATGAACTAAGAGTGAGGTTGCATTCTTTTCCATCATTTAAAAAAGTAAAGAGCATTTATGCACATGGAATGTAAATTATAGAAAACCTGCACGGAGACGGGAAACACAAAAAACCCTGCACTTCAGTATCAGAGTCACCAGGTGGTGCTACAGAATCACTACTATTAGTCTGATGCTGCTGTGCGAATGGGAGGGAAGATGAAGGGTGATGATGAAATCACCGAGAGTGAACCCACTGTTGTCGACGTTAACTTTTTCTGCAGAAGTTTTGATTGCACACAAAGACTGATTAAAAGTTTGTAATAATCATTCAGTCATGCAGAATCTATATTTATACTGGGTTATTTCATCAGCTGCTTTCATCAGTCCCTACAGTGAGAAATGAATGCCATAAACAGGAGTCAAGACCGGGTTAATGAAACGTCGCCCTGACACAAAGGAGAGGAGACGCTTAGTTTGTCATCAAAGCTTGAAGAGAGAGAGTGGTGTGTACAATTGCTGAGCCGCTTTGAGGACAGTACAAACATCACGATGCACAATTGGAACCACCAGTGGAATCAAAATTTTGCATTGTGTTCAAACCGTTGCAGACATTGGAAATCAATGCAGATGGATCCCAGACCACTGCAGAGCCATAAATTGGACTTTATGTTGAATAACTGAGTAATGAACAGTGCCCGTTCTTGTGAAACTATTTGCTGAAGGATTGGAATTCAAAAAGTGGATTCAGAACTGGATTCACTTTTGACAAATTGCTGACAGACCTGCTCCTTTGTCGGTTATTGACTTGATATTCCTTTGGTGGGTCTAATAGACGGTATATAAAGATGTACACAGCCGCTGTGATGTCAGCCGTTGCTTTTGAACTCTGCATTTGAAACCACAGTGTTATCTGGCAGCTTTCATGAGTTTTTTGAATAAGAACATGAAGTTGATCAGTTGATGCTAGCAAGCTTGTTTAGTAAGCAGCAGTCACAAAATGTATGGGTGCAATTCACAGACACACAAATTAGTACCAGAGCAACAAATCACTAGAATTTCACTCACCAAATCCAAAAAAAAATACCCATAGACACCAATATTTTTCATGAAACTATTTTTTGTATTAGGCTTCTTTTTAAAGCTGTAAAGTTGAGGACTGACTCACTTTCAGAGCCTCAATTCAATTCAATTTTATTTATATAGCACCAAATCACAACAAACAGTTGCCTAAAGGTGCATTATATTGTAAGATAAAGACCCTACAATAATTAAGTGCTGATTAGAGGAATTGCAGTGTTTGTCACTTCAGCACTGGCTTCTTTTTTGCGGCTGCTCACTGTTATCAAATGTCACATAACATGTTCACAAAGAATCAAAAGTTGAGAGAGCAGCTGTTTTCATATGGTGCTTTTCAGGCATGTTCACTTATTCTCAAAAAGGACAAGAATAATTTTATTTGCATTTTAAAATTAAGAAACTGTTTTTGCTACCTTTGAATATTTTGACAATCAAGTAAAACAGCCTGAGTAGACAGGTGAACGAATCCAACAGCATGAACTTTCACCAGCAAACAAAACAGTGAAAAAAACTGCGCGGAGAACACAAGCTTCAACAGTCAGGAAACAAAAGCAGGTTTCAGTGTGAGTATTGTTAGAGGTGAATCTGATCCAGGTTCAGAAGCCTAAGACACGATGTGTGTTAATGAGACCGCCTGACTCCTCAGCTCAAACTCTGAGGCATGAGAGGAGGATGAGAAAAAACACAAACTGAGGAAAAGATGAATTCAGGTCACTGCGTCTGTGCTCAGGTGTCCAGGAGATGAAGTACAGCAGCCACACACTAACTGTCTTTGGCTGTATGACACACCGTCCTCTGTGTCCATGGAAACCGGGCACGGTCCATCTGGATACACCAGTCACAGTTCAGTCGCTGCTCTGCAGGGTCAGTTCAAGGTCGGCACTGAACAGCTCCTTATAAAGAGGAGGAAAGTGTGTTCGCACGATGTCAGGGTAAATGGCTCTGAACGCGCACAGCTTCTCCGTGTGTCGACTGCACAGCGAACGCAATGCTGACACCTTACATCTGAGCTGGGAGGGCAGTAAGAGGAGAAGAGGAGACAGGAAGAAGAGAAGGAGAGGAAAGAGAAGGGGAAGAAATCAGAAGAAAGAGCAGAAGGGGGAGAGGTTATGACAAGGAAACAAAAAGAGAAGAGGAGACAAAGAAGAGGACAAATAAAGAGATGTGAGCACAGACATGAATTTAGAAGGGAAAATAGAATACAAAGGAAGGAAAAAAACAACAGAAAAAAAGGAAGTGAGAATGAACTCATTTTCACTGTGATCTCACAAACTACCGTACACAGTCTCATAGGAATTCTTACACTGAACTTCACTGGTACTCAGCAGAGAGCAGAAAAAGTGTTTAAATTAGCTCAATGTGAAGATTTAAATGGCAGTGTGTGTTGATGATTTGTACTAACAAACCTGTCCACAAGAGGGCAGCATGGCACTATTTCTCTGTAAGGTATGCCCAGCTAGATTAGACATTCCATGTGTTTTTGGTTATTCAGTGTTTCTCAGTTGCTTTGGCACATTATTTCATTTTTGAAGTTCAAAGCACTAAAGTTGCATTCAAAAACAGCTCATACATACAGCACGAATACAAATAACCTGCAAAAGGCTGAAACTCGCCCAAAACTTTTAACTCGTGTGTTAAAATGAAATTTTGGTGTCGAAAGTCATAACCAACAAAGAAAACCCAAACATTTTTGAGCAATCTGTGGCTCTACATTTCACACTGAACATTTGCATGTACAGTGGTTAACAAATTTATGAGACCACCATCCCGTGTAAGGTGCCCTAAACAGAACTGGTAAAATCATTTGTTTATGTTTCTGTAACCATTAATTCACCAGTACGTGCAAGCTCTTTAACTGAAAGGATCGTTTTGATGCTACAGTATAATTATTGTTGTTCTCCTTGAATGTTCAAATTTACTGTTTTACAAAAAAGCAGAAAAAAGTAAAGCACATTATTATGTTTTGATTAAGATGCCAATTCACAGTTACTTACTCCAAAGCAGAAACATTTGTTTTAGTGGTTGAATGTTATGCTTGATTAATTACTGACCTCTCAGAGAAGTCCAGTGTGCCAGCTCAAATTTGGGTATAAACATGTGTATTCAGTTCAATGAACTCAGTCATTTTTAGTTTTAAACAAGTTTTTGTACCCAAAAAAAAAAAAAAGTATGTCGGACCAAAACGCCTTCTGTGCACAACTGTATATTATAGTAGCAGATAAAGCCTGTGAATCACTGCATATATTCAATGTTCATTACATGTACAGTGACATATTTAAAGGCTTTTTGCTTTCATTTTGATGGTTATGGCTTACAGCTCATAAAAATCAGAAATCAAGTATCTCGGATTATCCCCCTTTCCTTCTCAGAATATTTCATTTTGACTCAGTAAATTACCATTCGGACAGTATAAATTCTGTGTCACTCTGTCTAGTTCAGTATGCACAGCCACAAAATCATGGGAACACCAACTTGATGGAAGGTTCAGTGGAAGAGAAAAAGGTGGCAGGTACATGAGTAACTTCCATACATGAGTAACTTCCACACCCTTGAGAGGATTGTCTAGAAAAGTGGATTCAAGAACTCAGGAAAGCATCATAAGGACTGAAAGCTGGTCTCAGAGCATCAAGAGCCACCACACGCAGACATCTTCAGGAACTGAGCTACAACTGTTGCATTCCTAATATCAGGCCCCTCCTGAACCAGAGACAATGCCAGAAGCATCTTTAAATGGGCTAAGGAGAGAAAGAGCTGGACTGTTGCTCAGTGGTCCAAAGTCCTCTTTTCGCATGAAAATTTATTTTGCATTCCATTTGGAAGTCCAGGTCCTAGAGTCTGGAGGAAAACTGTAGAGGCACAGAATCCAATGTATTTGAAGTCCAGTGTGAAGTCTGCACAGTCTGGTGATTTGGGCTGCCGTGTCATCTGCTGGTTCTAGTCATGGTTGGTCCACTGTGTTTTATCAAGTCCAGACTCAATGCAGCCATCTACCAGGAGATGTGGAGAACTTCACGCTTCCATCTGCTGACATGGAGGTGCCGATTTCTTTTTCCTGCAGGACCTGGAGCCTGTCCTCAGTTCTAAAACTAATACTGAATGGTTTGCCAACCATGTTTACTATGCAGAATTGGTCTACCTACTCAAAGAGGAAGATAAGAAACACCTAACTCAAAAATACAGACATAACCATCAAAATGAGAACAAAACAATATTTAAACATTTCTCTTGATGTGTAATGAATATTGGAGATGAAAGTTTCTTGTTTTGATTTAAATGACAAAAAATAAATTAATTCACAATATTCAAATTTTTGATTTGAATATTATTTACAGGACATACACCTGTGGGCGTGGCACATTTTGACAGTCAGATGGACTGTTCTCAATTCAATAGCTCTACTCCAAGCCTCTTCCAAGTGGCTGAGCTCCTCACCCTATCTCTAAGGGAGAGCCCAGACACCTTTCCGAGGAAGCTCATTTCTGCCACTTGCATCTGCAATCTCATTCATTCAGTCACTATCCAAAGTTGAGGATAGGAAGGTAGATCAACTGGTAAATTGACAGCTTCACTTTCACACTCAGCTCTCGCTTCACCACAAATGGCCAGTGCAGCATCCACATCATTGATGATTATGATGCACCAATCTGTCAATCTCTTGCTCCACTCTCCCTTCACTCATAAATAAGAGGCCGAGATATTTAAACTTCTCCACTCGGGGCAGTAACTCATTCCCAACACAGAGTAGGCATTCCAGCCTTTACCAACGGAGGACTGCGGTCTCGGACGTTGAGGTGCTAATTCTCATCCCAGCCGCTTCACACTCTGCCACAAACCACAGAGCTGGAGGTCATCGCTCAATGACACCAACAAAACCACATCATCCGCAAAGAGCAGAGTCAAGATCCTGAAACCACTGAACTAGAAACACTCCACCCCTTGGCTGAACCTAGAAACACCCACTGAGTCCATCTTATTTCGGGCAATGCAGACCAAGTTTTTACTACAGTTATACAGGGACTGAATGCCCATAACAAAGGGGCAGATACCCCATACTCCCAGAGCACCCCCTGCAAGATATCCTAATGGACACACTCAAACGCCTTCTCCAAGTCCACTGGATGTACACCCTCCAATATCCTCAAGACAATAAAGTGCTGGTCCAGTGTTCCATGGCCAGGATGAAAATTGCATAATTCCTCCTGAATCTGGGGTTCGACAAACAGATGAGCCCTTCTATCCAGGAAGGTTGAAGAGTGTGATCCCCCTGAAGCTAGAACTCATTCTTCAGTCCCTATTCTTGAAGAGTAACCACCACCCCAGTCTGCCAATCCAGAAGCACTGATCCTGACTTCCACACAATGTGTTGCAGAGATATGTCAGTCACGACAGCCCCACAGCATCCAGAGCCAGTAACTTTGCTCCCAGTGATCGAAAACTACTGCCTATATAATCAGTTAAGGTCAGCAGGGCTCCATACCCACCATTCACAGTGTGGAGAGGAAGCCCTTTCCCCCTCCTGAGTGGCCTAACGGTTTGCCAGAATCAATTCAAGGTCAACCAAAAGTCTTGCTCCATGGCCTGAACACCTGATCCAATTCAACCACTAGGTGGTGATCAGTTGAAAGCTATGCTCCTCCCTTCACCTGAGTTTCCAGACAAAGTTGATCATTGACCTGAGACCAATTTTATAAAAATAAATCTATTAAAAAGACAACCATTAAATATCACTGTTTGTGATTTCTCTGAAAAGTCAACAGTTGCAAAGGCTAACAAAGAAAAATAAATGCCCTTTCTGCACAAAAATAAATAAATAATAAAAATAAAACTGCTTCAAAAAAACATTTAGCTGTTTTGAGCCAAAGCAACTGAGAAAATACTCGAGGTTAGCTGACCTGTTGTACAAACAGGTACACTTTGTTTTACTTTTGGTTCCCGTCTTTATATTTATGCTCCATTCATTTATTAACTGTGTCACTGACAGGTTTGCATGAACTGTGCTCACAATGAACCCTGAGTACCTTGTTCAGCACGCCATCATCTCTCTGGTTCTTCTGCAGCACATGCTGCAGAGCCAGCTGAGTCTTCTGCTGCAGCTTCTCCACCTGCAGCTTCTCCTGCAGCCACGACCGGTCTACACAGACACACACATGCACCCCCTTATTTAACTTGAGAAGTAGCTGTAGAGCAGTTGATCAGAATGTGATGGAAAGACATACCTGCAGAAAGCAAAATGAACGCTGAGAAGAGAGCAAGCTCGTCTTCGGACAGATGCAGCGAACACATGCTCTTAGCAAAGTCAAACACCGCCATGATCAAGTCATCACAGCCTGGTAAAACACAGGAAACACGTTCAGTGATTATAGAGGCAAACAGAAATTTGATTGTATTCCACAGAGCTGATGATAGGTAATCGTTTTTCCCTGTAACACAGAATCTATTCATCATTTCTATGCACATTTTATTATGTAAGAGAATCCATTACATAAAAACCTTCAAATTATTCCTGTGCTTTTGTGACAGGTCCTGTAGTTGATCAATGAGCCAAAAACATTCCCTGTTACTTTTCTTTGGTGACTTATTTTCTGATGCATCCTGAGATGTTTCAAATTATTAAAAATAAAAATTCAAACAGACCTTCAGTCAAAGAGAAACACAAAAGAAAAGGATGAGATGTTATTTTGAGACACTGTCTTCCTCTTTGACAGCCTGTGAGCATCCAAATAAAGCCCAAATTTAGTTTAAAAAAAAAAAAGCAAAGGGGTCTGATTCCATTGTATTCAGAGGGAGCAGATGAAAGGATGAAACCTTGGGTGGAAAGCCTGATGGAAATTTGACACATCTTCCTGTATTACTTTGAGGAGGGCTAATGTTACTTATTGCTTTTTTTGGGAAGTGGAAGTCACATGCTTCACTTCTTCAATAGCCGATTTGCTACATCTGTCTTTTTTTTTTTTTTTAATATATACACTAACTTTTCATACATAGACACACACACACCCTTATTCAACTTGAGAAGTTGCTGCAGATCAGTTGATCAGAATGGGACCTGTCCAACCCATCTGAATCATATACCTCCAAGGTTATCAATTCCTTTTATGAAAAGCAATGACAGGACAAGCTTTTGCACACCTGAGTCAAATCCAGATCCTTTTCTGCTCTGATTCTACATTACATTCCCCCACCACAACTCCCAGGAATCAATAAAGGAATAGATAAAGAACAAGGCCAGTGTTCACAAAGTTTCATAGTACTAAGAGAAGCTTGTAGTGATGAAATTCCAAGAAAATATTTCCCCTGAAAGTTACCACTGAATCCTGGTAAAGATAAAAGTTATTCACAAAGCGTTTGAGCCCTTAAGAGAGTTCCTGAACTGAAAAAATGTTCGGAGGGATGAGGAAGACTTCTATGAGGCTCTTTAGAGTTTCTTTAGGAGAAAATGGCAGAAAGACAAAGTGTAGAGCTACAGGAGTGCACCAGAATGAAGCTCAGCCACATTTTTGTCCCTCCAAGTGAGGAATAAGAGTATTTACACAGTGTTGTAAAGCTTTAGAGGATCAGCATGCAATCATTTAATGAGACAAACTAAGAGGTCATCCTTCACTACCTGCAGACATTTAGAGATAGCGATGAGGCTGGAGAGACAGCTGACTTTATGAACTACTCGGATGGTCTTGCATATAATCATGTGGTCACAGTTGACTAATATATGCAAACTTGCCGCCACAATAAAAGTTGCATAAGTGTACATGGCCATTAATACTGAGACTGGATTTTTCTTCCCATCTGTTTTTGATCAACCAATCACACCTCACTGAGGTGTGATTAAAGTGCTAATCACTGTAGCGCTCTCTATTGCTGGGATAAACCCTGTTAGCTGAAATGGTAATTGCACTGGCATTTATAAAATCCTCATACTTAGAGATTCTTTTAAGCAGTGTGAGTAACTGTCTCAAGTCAGCTGACTGTGCCACAGGTGCACACTTGTCGACTTCTTGACACATCTCAGTAGATCCAGCCAGACTACACTTTTGAGTGCCACTGCAAAGGCTCTGAGTACTTTTGTAAAAGGCAGATTTTTACTTTGTAAAACTTTCTACATCAATAACACAACAACTAAGATTACTAGCAGCTGGTGGAAAGTTACTCTACTCACCTAAAGCTTTGAAGACTTCAGGACCTGCAAACTTCCCATCAAAGAAGACGGTGTTGTTCTGTGAGTCAAACACGCGACACATTCGTAACAAGACAACCTCCAGAGAACCTGGCGGAGAGAACGTGGAGATGCTGATGACATATAGACTGAAGAAGTCACTCAGATGAGTGATGAAATGTTTCCCCCACTGAAAACTGCATCCAAATGAACAGAATAATCTTTTTAGGATTTTCTCACCTGGATTATTGAGCATGCAAGAATCACTGATGTGCTTTCGGCAAAATGATAATAATGAAACTCTGCATCTCATATGAATACAGCCCCTTGAAAGAACAATATTGTGACCTACAATTGATGCTCTCACCAGCTTTCAGTAGAACAATCTGGTCATTCTGGCAGAGATCCATGAAGCCGTCGATACGTTTAGCGAACTCCACCACATACTGAATGGCCTCAGTGATCTTCACAGCACAGAGCTGCCACATCACCTCTTGCGGCTGTACAGACCAGAGCAGGTAGAGTTTAAAAAAAATACAAGACAATTAAGAATTTGTCAAACTGGAACATTTTAACAGAGGCTATAAAATATAAATTGTCTTAATAATATTATTATTTTTATTTTTATTATTTTTTATTAATAATAATTAAAAAAATAATAATAATAATAATAATACTACAACCAGTTAAAAGGAGCTATTGTAAAGTATGGGAGCACACAACTGCTACTCCACCTTTTTTGTCAAAACAGAACCACTAGAGTAGCTCGGGGAATCCAATCTGAATGTGTTTTAGACATTTTCTGCCTACCAGATAATCAAAGATTGCGGAGTTAATTCAGAACATGCTAAACATCTAAACTGGCAAGGGACCATCCCAGGATCCTACAGGGGGACCTAAAAAAATTACTGGGGAGAGAAATGGTTAAACTACCCTGCTGCCACCATGACCTGACTTTAGATGAGTAGCTCTAGGGATTCATGGGTGGATGGAGTAAGCACACCTTGCTCTGGTAGCTGTCCACCTCATCCTGAAGGAAGCTCTGCCAGCTCATCTGCTGCAGCTCCTCCCGCAAGTACTGACATGTCTCCAGGTGAGACTTGGAGATGATCTGGGCCAAGTGATCTGAAACAAAACGAACACAGTGAGGAGCTGTACGTGGGTTACTCAGATTCCTTCAAATATCAGAGTTTCCAAAATTTCCAGTATCCAGGTCTCCTTACTTCCACAGGCAGTAGAAACATAAATGGTTACAATGTAGAAAGATACACAATAGATTTAAGAAACTTGTCATATACAATAGTTTACCTCAGATTAGTTTTGATATTGCAAACAATAGCCAAGAAAGTGTCACTGTTACATGTTGCCATATCACATGACATCAGACCATGTGCTTCCAAAGCCAACCTCAATCTCCAGCAACTCATGGGTGGCCCATATAGGGTTAGAGTTACCAGATACCAACAAACAATGTGTAAAACAGGTGAAAATTCAATATTATATCAAAACATTATATCTCAACTGAACCCAAACTCTTCCCCTAGTCGAAACATTAACATGCAGCAGGTTTGTGACCCGTTTATGAAGGGAGTTAACGTTCACCTTGAGATCAGTGTGTTCTAAGAGGACATGAAAAGTACAACTGTGTGTGTTATTAGTTCAGTAAGGTTCTGATTGTCTACAATTGTGACTGAGATGAATATTGGTCATATGTTACGAATAAGTACTAGTTCACAAACTCTCTTTCTACCATATATCAAGCCAACAATAACAACCTGAATTTTGAGCTGTATGTTTACCTTTGACCAGATGGGTATACTGTATAAAAGTATGTTGACAAAATGTTTGCGAATGCAGTCCAAACCAAAAACTAAACACAATGACATCTTCATTTTTCGCTGTGCTGCTGTTAATTATAAGCATAAATGAATATAAAATAACACTAGAGATCAAAGCAACTCAAGCTAAAATAAGTACAACCTAAACTAAAAACAAAAAAATACAGTCACATAATAAAGATTCTGTCTGAAATGAGGTGGGGGTTAATACAATAAAGAGTGAATTAAAAAAATCTCCAGAGACAAAAAACAGATTATTTCCCCCAACGAGCGCCCTGCCACGTCCCAATTGGCCCTAATTAACAGACAGCTAATTACCACATAGAGATTTTAATGAGCTCTGAAGATGAGTTTCCAACCTCCTGCTATTTTAAACCACCTTTCTGTCTCCTGCTTGCCCCACAGTTCTTTTTCTTTTGTCTAACTCCCTTTGTAGCTTCTTATTTCTCCATCTTTCCCCGTCTTTTCCTTCACCTATTTCAACATATTTCCTCATCTTTTCGTAGCTGTCGACAACATTTTTTCAAATGGTGAGTCCTTTATTTAGTCCTCTTCAAAGCACTGCGCATTAAGCCAGGAGTGGCTGCTGGTGTCACGTCCCAGGCCTAAAGGGTAACTTGGACATAACATGAGGCGCGACCTCCTCCAACCACTCCCAAGAAAAGCCCACAACACAGAATAACTAACGATGCTATGCAGCAGTTAATTTGTCTTCAGATGTGAGCTGTGCTAAAACAACAAACAAAAGGTTCTAGTGGTCCCTATTATGACCTAACCAAAGACAAGAGAAAACTGGTTTCCACAAAAATGGCTTCTCACTCCTACTTGACTGCTGCAGTGCTCAATAAGTACATCGGGAAATGTTTACAATCGCTATATACCAATAACTGGACTAGAAATACAAATTAGCACAGTCCATTCACTCTGAATCAGTAGCAAAAAACTGGCTGTTTGTTGGGCCTGGAGGAGACCAGGAGATTTTGTCTAATAAATTAGGTTTTGATATTAAACCATACAGCAGAAGATTTAACACAGAACTACAAGGGTTAAAAGTTAAAATATTTTGATGTCCAGTAAATGAGAAGTGGTTCTTCTCAGACTTGTTAAAGGGAACCTATTATGCTTTCTTTTACTTTCTGTTAATAGAGCATTTTTAAAACACATCAGAACTCAATGGGGAAAAAAATCAAGCCGGATAGCTATTACTGATATGGACTGGGTAATGTGTTAAGAATGAAAGGATGTCACATCATTTAATGGAAGTGAAAACTATCAACCTACAGAGGGCTGAATTCAAAGACACCCCACCCTCAATGAGCTACTGGACAGTCTTAGGTGCAACCTGGCTTCTTTAGATGGACCAAAACATAATGTTCTAGAGGTGTTCTACTGGACTGAGGTCAGTCAGTGGTCTCAATTCCTTCATCCTCCAGGAACTGCCGACATCCTCTCGCCACGTGAGGCTGGGCATTGTTCTGCACCAGGAGGAATCCAGGGCCCACTGCACCAGCGTAGGGTCCAATGATATCATCCCGATACCTAATGGCAGTCAAGGCGCCGTTGCATAGCCTGTAGAGGTCTGTGCATTTCTCCATGGATATGCCCACAACATAACTGGCCCACCACCAAACCGGTTATGCTGAATGATGTTACAGGAAGCATAACATTCTCCTCAGTTTTTCCAGACCCTTTCATATCTTGTCTTGTGTTCAGGGTGAACTTGCTCTCATCTGTGAAAAGCACAGGGTGCCAGTGGTGGGCCTGCCAATTCTGGTATTCTGTGGCAAATGCTAATTGGGCTCTAGGCAGCTGTGTCTTGTGTTTAACATGCATTCTGGGTAAAGTGTAACCCAGTTTATATTTTTAAAGTCATGGTTTAGGGATGTCCCCTGAATGTATCACATGAAAGAAACCAAAAAAGAGTAGCTTTGTGACACTCAATGAATGTGTGCAAATAGCTGTGCCTGTTCAACACATGGTTGTGCAGAATGGGCAGATTGTGGGTTGCAGCTTTATTAAGGATCGCTCATCCAAACAACATGCATGAGAGACTGAAGTCATCTGTCACAGGAAACCAGACAAAAACAGTAAATAAAAACATGTCCAGTTATCTATGTGGAAAACAATTTGAGTTTTAAACCAATGAGAATTGAAAGTTTTTTAGAACTCATTTTCACAAAGGCCATGTGACCGTTTGGCACTTACTGCAGTTTTGATAAAATTTAAGGGTAAAAGGGAATGTGTTACTGTCTATGAATAAATACTCTTACAATCATTCCTTTATGTATACATGTGCTTGTCCCCCTAAACACAGCGTAGAGCAGGCAGCAGTCACTCTGTGGGAAACACAAAATGACTTCAAACTCAGCACTGCATTACACCCACCAGGACTGAAATGGATCGGATACACAGTTGTTTAGACAAAGCACACATATGGATGGAGGGATGGGCATACAGAGATTTCTAGAATTTTTAGTAAAATGTGAAAAACATCTCACTCTCCTGAGTCCTCCACTCACCAAGCTCAGCCATGGGCATCGTGGGTGCTAAGTCACCATTGCTGAAGGAGCAATATGGAAAAAAGCCGTTACTGGATGCGTAATCGCACAGGGGCTCCGGTTTAATGCCGTTAATATCAAGGCCGGATTGGTCCGGAGATGGCTGAATATCCAGATAGAACCCTCCACCTCCTCCTTCTCCTCCACCTCCAGAGTCTCCCTGTTTGTAGAAGTGAAGCTTGACATGTAAAATCAGTTTCAGGCTGCACCACTGTCAACTCTTCAGAAAATAAAGACCACAAACCTTGGACGACAAAGATCCACCTTCAGGTGAGTTCTGTTCCACGTAGTGCCCCCCCTCATCGGGCAGCTCTGTGAGGCCAGTGGAGGATAGGGTGTAGTGCGAGGACAGTGACTCGGACTCGCCCGGGCTTGGACTGCCAATGTTGGAATGGGACAGGAGGAGGTGACCCTGCTGCTGCTGCTGCTGCTGCTGCTGGCGGTGCTTCTGAACCTCTGCATACAGACTGTCCCGCTGCTTTTTAGACATGCGACCAAACTTCACAGCTACAGGAGAGGAAATTATTGAGAAAATATAATTAATTGAGTTAGCCACCTCACATAGAGTAGACATCTGGAAACACTGAAACATGACTTTTTTGTTTGTTTTTTAAAAATATTGATTTCTGTCTGAGCAACAGCTTTAGCTTAACTGAAAGCTAGCTGTTGAGGGTTTAGAGTCAAATCACTCATTCTCCTCAACGGGACTCACCACCAGTGTTGTGGAGTTGTTCTTGACTTGGAGTTGCACACCAAAATACCAAGTAGAGTCCCTTAGCAGCTGACACTTATTAGCCCAGTACAAAATAATGCAAATAATTTCAGTCCTAAGGTCATCTTATCAGCCATTTACTCGATAACCTAGCTGACAGAACTGTAATATTTACTACACTCCACTGTAACACTCGTAATAAACACCAGTAATAAAAGCCAACATGAAGTGCTGAAAATTGCAATTGTTCTAGATGCTACTTGTGGCAAGTAATTCCTAATAGACACCCTTGTTAAAATGGCTGGCCTTACTGCATTAACTATGGATAGCTTCCCCCTTCATTATAATTCTACATAAGGTGAATTTTCTTTTTTCTATTGCTCATCCATCTGGATACTGAAGTTAGGGGTGTGGCTACTATGAATGAATGAATGATGTCCCAACACAGGCAAATGTGTCTCATTACTGTCTGCTAGGACTCACCTCTCTAAGTGGAGTCTAACTCAAACAAAAACAGCTTTGAGAAAACAGCAGTTTTATTGCCACATATATGAGAAGAAAGAAATGACTGAAACGACATCAGATCATCGAGGTATCAGTTTCCTATCATACTCCTGAACACGAACCTTTGAGGCCCGAGTCATTTTTAGTGATAACCCTACCCCATATTTTGGAGAAAAGTAAAACAGACAATTTTGGAACAAATATAAATAGTTTTTGATGTGTGTCAGAATAATTATTTTCTTTGTTCCTTGACTGCCAAGAGCAATTTAATAAAATGAAAATCTTTATGTCCTGATTGCAAAGGTTTAGAGTCAGAGTTTGAATCAGGGTTAGGGGTCATCACCAATGATGACTTGCATCTCAGAGGGTTAAGATACATAGTTCTTAGTTGTGGCTATTATATGCATTTCCTTATGCATCTTCAAAAAAGCATCTTGCAAAGGACTGCCAGGTGTTTCTGGAGGTAAAAGTAGGTTAGATAGGATTGCAATATGTATATCTGTTCTGTGTGTGCGTCTCTCTCACCATCTCGGGACATGCCCACAGCTAGACATTTCTGCAAACGGCAGTGTTGGCAGCGGTTTCGGCTTGTTCGGTCGATCAGACAGTTTTTCTGGCGAGGACATGAATAGGTGGCATTACTCTGCTGACTCCGCCTGAAGAAACCCTGAAAGAGCAGGGAAGAATTATATTTAAATCATTGTTTTTATAGAAATACACACTGCTCAAAATAATCAAAGGAACACTTTCTAATCAGAGTACAGCATCAAGTCAGGATGTTTCTAATTTTAGCAATATTGTGCAACTCTAAGAAAGAAATCCCATATATTTGTTTAATGTGCACATTGAAGGACATATCCTGATCAAAAATGACTCCAAGATTCCTCATAGTGTTACTGGAGGCCAAGGCAATGCCATCCAGAGTAAGTATCTGATTAGACAGATTCTGTTTCTAAAATTTTTAGGACCAAGCACAATAACCTCAGTTTGTCTGAATATAGAAGCAGGAAATTAGAGGTCATCCAGGCCTTTATGTCTTTAAGACATTCCTGCAGTTTAACTAACTGATGTGTGTCATCTGACTTCATGGATAGATAAAGCTGAGTATCATCTGCATAACAATTAAAATGTATGCAGTGTTTTCTAATGTTAACAAAGGCAAGCATGTATGTTAAAAATATTGGTCCCAGCATGGAACCCTATGGAACTCCATTACCAACTTTTGTGTGTGAGGCAGACTCATACACAAATACATACACAAATTGGAATCTATCAAAAAGATATGATTCAAACCACGGCAGTGCAATTCAATTAATACCAATGGTGTGTTCTAATCTCTTAAGTAAAACGTTATGGTCAGTGCTATCAAACACTGCACTAGCAGGAAAAAAGAAGAAAAACAAATTTATGAAGAAATTTGTGAAGAAAAGAAATCAGCTTTTGAATTACCTTCTTCTACAGTGTACCGTACATGTTTCTAAGTAAAGTAATAACCCTATCAAGCATAGGAACCCCTGATATGGGTATCAGGTCTGTTTTAACAGGTCATTCAGTCCCTGTACAGCTCTTGTGAGTGCAAATGTTGGTTTGTATTACCGACAACACATCACACTTGTTCCAGGTGGGTGCTGGCCTCCACCAGGGCACACCATTGTCACCAATTCTGTTCACAACTTTTACAGACAAAATTTCTACCCACAGCCAAGAAAGAGAAAGTGTCAGGGAGATTACAAGCTGTGAAAGACTGAAAGGAGAGTTTATGCCTCAGTATACCCTCAATACTGCTGGATGAGGTAGCGCCATCATAAGTTATCATCAGTGGGCGTTGATGACTTATATGCTAAACCCAACCATATGCTATCAGAATGTCCTTTTGTTGTTGTTGGTTTATTTTTAAGGTTAATTTGTTAATTCTTTTCCACAAAAGTATTTTTTGCTTTTCTCCAAAACATAGGGTTAGAGTTTGGAGCTGGAACCGGAGCCGAGTTCCAAGCACACCTTGTAACTCACTGTACTGTATGTATGTATGTATGGCAAGAAATTTGGGCACCGTTTAAACTTGTCTGAGAAGGTTTTATAGATATGTCAGTATCATAGTTACAGAATAAAAGTCAACAGGACATTCAGTGGTAGGCAGCAAAAAGAAATTGTTTATAGCTAATTCATCTTCACCTTCCAAAATGTGAAGAAATATATGATGCAAACTGGGGTTCAGCCCACAATTCAAATCACTGTAACTTTGGAAAGAATATATTACCTGTTTACATTTTTCCTGTTCCCACACCTAACTAACCATTCTCCAGGTGTTAGACATATCATAGATAGCCTATAGGACACAACCATAACCCCTCTTCACATAGAGCTATAATTCATAGCCATTGTAACAGTTACAAGATCTAAATGGAAAACCATTTTCAAAAAGTGTTAATGTGGTAAAATTGTGTCACATTAGCCAATGGGTGTCAAGCTCAGGAAAACAGTAACTATCATTAGAGAAAAAAATTTTCTTTCAAATAATATGACACTCATATTTCAATAAGGGAACTGTTCTAACAAGACAGAGTTGGTTTCTGAGCCAGATGTGTTGTGACTGTTAGTTCAGACTAATTGTTGAAGGTTTTTTCCTGTTTCTCTAAATAAAACTCTGTCTGTGGAGCAAACAAAACTGCCCTGGACTCAGTAAAATTATATTGTGGCTTGTAAATACTTGAAACTCAAATTAGTGAAAAATGCATCGACTACACATTCAGTCAAAACTAACTTAACATCACAATCCCTCCAGAATCACCACAATACCCTCTTTTTTCAAGACAGGAAAGGTAGAAGACTGACTCAAGTGCAAAACTCTCTCAAGGAGGGGAATATATATACACTGCTCAAAAAAATAAAGGGAACACTCAAATACCATACCGCCAACTCCTGGATAGTCTGTGGTACAATGTGACGTTGGTGGATGGAGCGAGACATGATGTCCCAGATGTGCTCAATCGGGTTCAGGTCTTAGGAACAGGCGGGCCAGTCCATAGCTTCAATGCCTTCATCTTGCAGGAACTGCTGACACACTCCAGCCACATGAGGTCTAGCACTGTCCTGCATTAGGAGGAACCCAGGGCCAACCACACCAGCATATGGTCTTACAAGGGGTCTGAGGATCTCATCTCGGTACCTAATGGCAGTCATGCTACCTCTGGCGAGAACATGGAGGGCTGTGCGGCCCTCCAAAGAAATGCCAGCCCACACCATTACTGACCCACTGCCAAACCATTCATGCTGAAGGATGTTGCGGGCAGCAGATCGCTCTCCACGGCATCTCCAGACTCTGTCACTCTGTCTCATGTGCTCAGTGTGAACCTGCTTTCATCTGTGAAGAGCACAGGGCGCCAGTGGCGAATTTGCCAATCTTGGTGTTCCCCGGCAAATGCCAAGCGTCCTGCACAGTGTTGGGCTATGAGCACAACCCCCATCTGTAGATGTTGGGCCCTCATACCATCCTCATGGAGTTGGTTTCTAACCGTTTGTGCAGACACATGCACATTTGTGGCCGGCTGGAGGTCATTTTGCAGGGCTCTGGCAGTGCTCCTCCTGTTCCTCCTTGCACAAAGGCAGAGGTAGCGGTCCTGCTGCTGGGTTGTTGTCCTCCTACGGCCTCTTCCATGTCTCCTGGTGTACTGGCCTGTCTCCTGGTAGCGCCTCCAGCCTCTGGACACTACGCTGACAGACACAGCAAACCTTCTTGCCATAGCTCGCATTGATGTGCCATCCTGGATGAGCTGCACTACCTAAGCCACTTGTGTGGGTTGTAGAGTCCGTCTCATGCTACCACGAGTGTGAAAGCACCACCAACATTCAAAAGTGACCAAAACATCAGCCAGAAAGCATAGGTACTGAGAAGTGGTCTGTGGTCCCCACCTGCAGAACCACTCCTTTATTGAGTGTGTCTTGCTAATTGCCAATAATTTCCACCTGTTGTCTATTCCATTTGCACAACAGCATGTGAAATTGATTGTCAATCAGTGTTGCTTCCTAAGTGGACAGTTTGATTTCACAGAAGTTTGATTTACGTGGAGTTATATTGTGTTGTTTAAGTGGTCCCTTTATTTTTTTGAGCAGTGTAATTCTTCACGAGATGACTTCATGAGAGAAAATACAGAGGTGCAAACCCTTCTCAAGAAAAGTCAGGTTAAGTTTTGCCAAGAAACTTAAAAGGTCATACTCTGAAACACTATTCTTTGTACAGATAAAACCGAGACCAATCTGTGCCAAAAGGACAGGGAAATGGAGGTAAAAGGCTTGGAATGGCTTCTCATTTAAAGCATTAAAAAAAAAATCATCTGTAAAATATGGCATGGGCATACATACTTTCCAGTGACACTGGGCCACTAGCATTCATGATGTGACAAGACAGATGTAACAGGGTGTGATCTGTGCTCAGATCTGCTCAGATCCTGCCAAATGTAGCAAAGTTGACTAAATGAAGTCTCATAGCGCAGGTGAGCAAAGACCAAACACAGTATGAACACAACTTGAGTTTTTGATGGTAAAGAAGTGGAAAATTTCTGATCACAAGTTGATGGGAGTACTTTTAACTTAAAACTAAAAGCAGAAAGACCCACAAACAAACAGTAATTTAAGAAAATCCATTATTTTCCTGAATTCTGGAGTCTCTGGACATCACCAAGCATCATCAACCTGAAGCTGTAACTCGCTGAACTTGACTTTGCTGTGTATGTGTGTGTTTGTTTTTTCTTTGTTTAGCCTCACCATTCTGGTCCCTGTTACTTGCTAGTTTTTAGGGTTCATCAAA
This sequence comes from Pterophyllum scalare, assembly GCA_024447675.2. Taxonomy (NCBI): domain Eukaryota; kingdom Metazoa; phylum Chordata; class Actinopteri; order Cichliformes; family Cichlidae; genus Pterophyllum; species Pterophyllum scalare. The sequence goes on along the minus strand of JAMQGT020012390.1, from coordinate 56,897 downwards.
CAGACAACATTTAAGCAAGAGGCAGGACATGAGATCACTTAGAGGAGAAGGTGGAGCTTACCTTACAGCCTTCACAGGTGATCACCCCATAGTGGATCCCTGATGATTTATCTCCACAAATCTTGCAGGGGATTATTTCAATCTGAGCTGCAGAGGGAAAATAAAGACAGTAGGGTCATACACAGGACATCACAGTAACACCTGAGCATCTGGGGAATCTATAGCAGAGTGCTTGTGACGTCAAAAGAACTCATAAACCCTTTAGAAAATGTATGATTTAAGCTGCTGTGGCCACAGCTGGAGAAGAGAAAGCAGTTCCATGATTTACAAAAGCTGAAGGAGGCTCTCATACTTTTATTTGAAAATCTCCCTCAAAAATGCTGGAGACAACTCATCCATCCATCCATCCACACTCAACTGTACAGCAGCAGTCTGTGCAGTAATTATGACAATGCAATTAGTGATTACTGTGCTTAGTAATGTGTGTTTTGGTGGATGGAACTATCAGGTTAAGGCAATCTGTGAGAAACATTATTTGATAAATCAAATCTGCCTCTGTGGTCAATTAAGTTCTCAAAATGACCACAACAGATGCCTCACATTTAATCTAATGCTGCACTGACAGGATTTGATTAAATTTGCTAGAAACAATGTGATGATACTTTTCTACTACCTCGTGTTTCTTTTTGTGAATTGTGTTATGTAAAGAAAGTTGTTGTATAGGTTAAGCCCAACCAGTAAAGGAGTGTAGACCAATACTGGTGTTTGGGGATTTAAAAATCCAATATATCAGCCAGTATTTTTTTCTCTGGGACACATGAAACATTTACTGTGTATTTTTTTTTGAGTCCTAACTGAGGCAATATAACAATGCAGTTCAAAAATCTTGTTTTATTGCAACAAGCTGTGGATTACGCTCTGCCGGACTCTGCTCAGATCAGATTGTTATGTTTATGCTTGTTGTCAACAGGGAAGTGCCCTCTGGTGGACTATGCAACATCAACACTCATAACATGATTGAAGGGTGTTTCCCCTCTCTCTTATTTACTTTAACTTATTTATTGTCTTTATTTATTTCTATTTTAATTTATCAGCCATTGCCAATACCAGTATGATGTCAGTCAGGCTTTAACCAAAATCAGCCTTTAATTTCAGATGAGGAGTTATGAAGCATTTAACAGATTTAAACTCCATACACAGAACAGTACAGCAGAGAGGAGTTACATTCAGCACTGGTTAAACTGTAGAATCTCATGTTTCAGACAGCAGCACAGCCTGAATCTGAAAACACACTCACTGTATGTATTTATACTCCCAGCAGTTTGGAACAGAATGACAGCTCAGCTCTGAGTTGCTATTTTTAGCAGAGCAAAGTTATGTAAGTGTGCAGCCACATTAGCACACACACATGGTCTTACCACACACAAGCTTTCATCCACGTACAGATACAACAAGGTGTAGAGAAGCAGTTTGTCAGCGGTACAGAAACACTCCTCTTTGTTTGGCCAAATTTATCAACCCTCCTAAAACCTGACTACCGAGGGTTGAGACCAGGAAGCAGAGTTGCAGTCTTACACGCCTCTCTGCAGCTTCTCTCCTCCTGCCATCCCCCCAAAACCCCATCCCCACAGAGACGGTGCCTGCTCCCAGACCACCAAAAAAGCCTAAAATCAGCAGAAAAATATTTAAGCATAAAAATTCAAAAACGATAAATAATATAGCTTCATCAACTGCACAAAAGAATAAAACAATTAAATGTGGATTATTAAACATTAGGTCTCTCTCTTCCAAGTCCCTGTTAGTAAATGATTTAATAATTGATCAACATATTGATTTATTGTGCCTTACAGAAACCTGGTTACAGCAGGATGAATATGTTAGTTTAAATGAATCAACACCCCCGAGTCACACTAACTGTCAGAATGCTCGAAGCACAGGTCGAGGAGGAGTAGTAGCAGCAATTCCAGCTTAGTAATTAATCAAAGACCCAGACAGAGTTTTAATTCTTTTGAAAGCCTGACTCTAAGTCTTGCCCACCCTAATTGGGAAATTCAAAAACCTGTTTTATTTATTATCTATCGTCCACCTGGTCCTTACTCAGAGTTTCTGTCTGATTTCTCAGACTTTTTATCTGATTTAGTGCTCAGTTCAGATTAAAAGAATAATATTGGGTGATTTTAACATCCATATAGATGCTGAAAATGACAGCCTCAACACTGCATTTAATCTATTATTCAATTCAATTCATTTCAGTTTTTATCTATATAGCGCCAAATCACAACAAAGTTGCCTCAAGGCGCTTTGTATTGTGGGTAAAGACCCTCCAATAACACAGAGAAAACCCAACAAGTCAAAACGACCCCCTAAGAGCAAGCACTTGGCGACAGTGGGAAGGAAAAACTCCCTTTTAACAGGAAGAAACCTCCAGCAGAACCAGGCTCAGGGAGGGGCAGTCATCTGCTGCGACCGGACTAATTGGGCTTTATCTATCCATGAAGCCAGATGACACACATCAATTAGTTAAACTGCAGGAATGTCTTAAAGACATAAAGGCCTGGATGACCTCTAATTTCCTGCTTCTAAATTCAGATAAAACTGAAGTTCTTGTACTCGGCCTCACAAATCTTAGAAGCATGGTGTCAAACCAGATGCCTACTCTGGATGGCATTACTTTGGCCTCCAGTAACACTGAGAAATCTTGGAGTCATTTTTGACCAGGATATGTCCTTCAATGCACATGTTAAACAAATATGTAAGACTGCTTTTTTACATTTGCGCAATATTTATAAAATTAGAAACATCCTTTCTCAGACTGATGCTGAAAAGTTAATCCAAGCATTTATTACTTCTAGGCTGGACTACTGTAATTCATTATTATCAGGCTGTCCTAAAAGCTCCCTGAAAAGCCTTCAGCTGATCCAAAATGCTGCAGCTAGAGTACTGACAGGGACTAGAAAGAGAGAGCATATTTCTCCCATACTGGCTTCTCTTCATTGGCTCCCTGTTAAATCTAGAGTAGAATTTAAAATCCTTCTCCTAACATACAAGGTCTTGAATAATCAGGCCCCATCTTATCTCAAAGACCTCATAGTACCATATCACCCCAATAGAGCACTTTGTTCTCAGACTGCTGGCTTACTTGTGGTTCCTAGGATACTTAAAAGTAGAATGGGAGGCAGAGCCTTCAGCTTTCAGGCCCCTCGTCTGTGGAACCAGCTCCCAGCTTGGATTCGGGAGACAGACACCCTCTCTATTTTCAAGATTAGGCTTAAAACTTTCCTTTTTGATCAAGCTTATAGTTAGGGCTGGATCAGATGACCCTGAACCATCCCTTAGTTATGCTGCTATAGGCCTAGGCTGCTGAGGGGGGTTCCCATAATGAACTGTTTCTTTTCATTCACCTTTATTTAACTTGTTTATACTTCACTCTGTATATAATCATTATTATTAATCTCTGGCTCTCTTCCACAGCATATCTTTTGTCCTGTCTCTCTCCGCTCAGCCCCAATTGGTCGCAGCAGACGACTGCCCCTCCCTGAGCCTGGTTCTGCTGGAGGTTTCTTCCTGTTAAAAGCGAGTTTTTCCTTCCCACCGTCGCCAAGTGCTTGCTCATAGGGGGTCGTTTTGACTGTTGGGTTTTCTCTGTGTTATTGTAGGGTCTTTACCCACAATACAAAGTGCCTTGAGGCGACTGTTTGTTGTGATTTGGTGCTATATAAATAAAATTGAACTGAATTGTTTGTCTGGTGTTCAAATTTGCTTCTGGATCAGACTCAGTTTAAACCCTTCACCATCAACTTATTTGAAATAATTAAAAAAACAACAACAAAAAAAAACACTTGTTTACTTCTCATAAACCTCAAAAGTAATAACTGCATAAAGAAGGCGTCACTGGTCTTTACTAATGAAACAAGGACTGCAATAATCAATATGTTTTATTAGATTTCAATTAATTAAACATAAATGAATAGAAATCCCTAAAACTGTTTTCTCAGTTGATATATCTACAATTCTGCATAAATACCAAGGTGACATATTCAAATGTCATTTTGTTTGACCAAAACAGTTTGTTTAGTATCAAGACTGACAAAGAAAACACTGAGAAATGGGAATAATGACAATAAAAAAATATGAGCATCAAAACTGTTGCACATTTTTCAGTTTCTTACAGTCACTTCCATGACTAACTTTTCTATTTCTAATCCACTCACACAACACTCCCGTAACTTCATTCTGCTCGCTCTCCCCCCTCCCCCTCCTCCTCCCCCTCCTGTGTGCTCTGGAGTCTCTCGTCCTCCTTTACTGACCACCTGACCCAGTGAACGAGGAGCTGTACGATCCAGTGCTGAACCCAATCCACCACAGTGGGAGTCAGATTAACTCCAGCGCAGTGAGAGTCCTCAGTAAATCTCCAGCAACCCTCCTCAGTTGGAGCCACTCTGATCTCTGTGAGGCCCTCGCAGCACAAATAGGGCTTTGACAGTTTGGTGCTCATTTTGAAACAGCAACAAAATAAATACTTCAACCAAATACTCAAAATAATGCTTAAAATGTGAACAAACCATTTCAATTCACTAGTACATGTGTTTAAAATCAGTTTAAAATGTGGTTTTATGGAGTGGAGCCTAATCTAGGTCAGTCTGCACTGATTGACAAATGAATTTAAAACCAAAATTACTATGTGCGCAGGTTTTTAAAGTTGGGCAAACCCAATCTTCATAAATGATACAATGGTAATTGTTTTTTAAATAATCTTTGAGTTTTTCCGAACTGTAAGCCAACCAGATACGGATGGAAGTGAAGGCTGAGGGAACAAACAATCACAGAAGTTACTGAAAGAGGCCGCACGTTCAATCCACATCAGCATGGTATCAAAACAGAGGTGAAAATTCACGTCCACCCACAAGTCAGGTTTCATTTCCTGCCAACTGTAGCTGGAGACAGTTAGCCAGGGAAAGACAAAAGTCCATTCCATTTAAAAAAAAAAAATCAAAATGGCATTTTTTTGTGTTAAAACTGGACACATTTGCTGCTTAAAGCTTCTTAAATGTGATATTGTGTTACTTGCATCTCTCTGAATTTAATATTTTAGAAAGTTGGACATTTTAGGGACAATTTTCACAACATTGACATATTTTAACCAATGGATCTATTACTTAATCATAAAAAATAGTCAGAATAATAAATGGTAAAATAAACTGAAAAAATCCTATGATGCATCTCTCCACTGTGTTTGACATCATTGAATTAAAAATCTTAAAATTCCACTAGGCTGCAAGAAACTAACCACCATGCATACTAAACACATTACATGGGTCCATTATCACTTGTTATTCTGTTGTTTGGGTGCGAGATGCCATCAATCCTGTGTCAGTCCCTCCTTTACACACTTCCTTTGAAATAAAAGTAGCATTTCAGGCAGTAGCACTAGAGTCAAAAGATTGGGTGACATGGTGTTGTGGTAGAAGGAGAACGATCCAGTTGCAACAGACTAAGTCTGATCCAGCATTAAAGAGAAGCTGGGCTGGAGGTGGGTTGCAAAGTAGATTGCAAATACACTTCATCTGTAGTCAAAGTGAAGCAGTTTAAGGTGCACAACCTAAATGAGAATTGCCAATTAAATGTATACAAGTATCAGCTAAGGCCTAAAAATGTGAATTCCCCAACTGGTTGCCAGAGGTTGCTGGCTGTCGCTGGGGGAAATCGGTCAAGGATGCTGCACCAAAAACGACCTTGTGATTGCTTTGGCCACTAGCAGATTAACGCAGTCACCTGTGGTTTGCATGGGAGGCGCCAGTGTGTTGCATAAAGAATAGTCATCTTCAAAGTAAAAGTTTTACCTTGCAGTGCAGCATTCACTGCAACCAACTGGGGGTGAGGGGGAAGAGAATAGAGCAGAGAGAAACAGGACAAAAGAAGGTTTTTGGTGCAGCACTGTAAATTCAGTGAAAACCCACTCTCCCTTTTCCCTTGTGTCCAGTGGTTGCCAGGCAGTCACCAACAACTCTCTAGGACAGGGGTATTCAACTCCAGGCCTTGAGGGCCAGTGTCCTGCAGGTTATAGATGTGTCCCTGATTCAACACACCTGAATCAAATGGCTGAATTACCGGTTCAGTATGCAGTCAAGTTCTCCAGAGTCCTGCTAATGACTTCTATATTTGATTCAGGTGTGCTGAATCAGGGACACATCTAAAACCTGCAGGACACAGGCCCTCAAGGCCTGGAGTTGAGTACCCCTGCTCTAGGACCATGTGACCGGGGCCTAAGCCCTCACATGCTGTTAGCTGGCTTTGAGATTAGCTGACCTGCCACAGTTGCCTGAATACCTAACGCTGATCAAAAAGTTCTAAGAACAAACGTCTGAAAATAAAGTACCTTACCCAATTTAAACTGCCTGATCTCCCTTTCAAGATCATCTCCTAATGCACCTGTACACTTCTGCTTTTTCAGATCACTCAGTAGAAGTCCTGCCATGCCTGCTTGTACTTTTGCCTCTGCATTGTGTGCTGGATCTCCTGCAGTGTGTCAAAATGGTGATCCTTTTACATTTTTAGGAAATAGACAAAGTGATTTTGTATGCCTAGAGACTGGAAATGGTGGACTTGTGATCTGAAAACTGCTGAAAAGTGCTCACTCATAGCTGAAGACCCAGCTTTCATGAGCTGCAATCATCCCTCATATGAAATTCAAGCTATTTGGATTCAAAAGTTTCACAGAGGAAGACAACCGTCAGCAGGAGATAAGCCCAATTTAAATTCAGTTAAGGTTTTTTGATTTTTTATAGACATGTACAAATTAAATCAAAACCAGCACACACACTCAATGTGGTCACAGTGATTTGCAAAGTTGCCATAGGAAGGGACAATTTAAAAAGTTGTGAAGTCACATCTCTAGCTTACCAGTGATTGATCAGAGCAGATGACCAGCTTCAGTACAGAATGTACAGAGCTTATTCTCAGCTCTCCACTGTACACTAGACCAACCACATGATTATTTAAAGACAAGTGCTAGTGCTACTCAAGAGCTAGTAAGTGCACAGGAAGCCCTCAAGCCAAACACGTTACATATGGTAAGCTCAACAGCTCATAAAGTTGTGGTTAGCATGAGCAGATGCATCAGTGTAAACAACTCTGTGATTACTGCAAGTTGTTTATGCTTTCTAAGTGTTCAAAGTGTATAGAAATGCTTTGGAGGAAAAAAAAAATCACTTGTCATTTGCTGGTTTTAAAAATTTAACTGAGTTCTGATTAAACAGAGCTAGCTCCACAGCAAGTATGAAACGCTTCAAATATACAATAGAAATCTTAAAAACACATAAGTCAAAGTACACGACGTGGTGCACAAGTGAACATGATGAATATTCAGTTTGAATCACTGCTGAGCTAATTAATCATTTCTATTTCCACCTTTTCTGGATTAAACAGATGATTATCCCAGAACATCACCATTTCCATACAGCTGGGATTAGTGGAAAGCAGGCCAAATGAAAAGCCAGTTATTGTAATGGTATGCAGCAGGTTTTTTTAAAAACTTGCCGTACTGATTAAATGTTTAAAACATGTAGCAGCATTACTAGCAGCAAAATTTAATAAAGGACAGAATATTTAGAGGCTCAAATTCGACAGGTAAAGATCTTATTCAGCGTTGTGGTGGCGGGGTGTGGTTTGGGGCATGGCTGCAGGGGAGAGGTGGGGCAGTGCGCAGCTGCCCAGCATGGGATTGATTGTGTGTGTTGGTCTTTTTACGCAGTAGCTGGCAGGAGGAGAGAGGATTTGCACTGAGCTGAGGTGGATACCTGCCGCGCATGTAGAAGTTACAAAACAAGAACACAATAAAAAGAGTATTGCGACATACAACCCGGTGTTGCTGTCATGTGTGTTTCGGGACTGACTGTAGGCTTTAGTGCTACACTGGTGTATTGCCAGAAAAGGATTCTGAGGAATCCCAGATTCAGTTTGGAACATGAGAACAAACATCCAGTCAGAGGCAGAACTGAATCTTCTCATGTCTTCAAAATGAGAAGTAGTTCAACAATGTCATATACTGAAAAATGGCACAAAACAAGTTTTTCATAAGTGTTCTTTATGGAAGAATTGTGTGTGTGGGGGGGAAATCCTCCAAACAAAACAAAGCATCTTGCATCAACACAAAAACCCAGAAAAATGGTAGCAGATGCTCTTAACTGTAAATTTTGGGCTCCAACAGAAGGAAAAATTCACCAGAGGGCTAAATAGGGATGAAAAGGGGCTATGAAGGGCTGAAGAGGGTTAAAAAGAGCAGAAAAGTGCACTATGAACCACCCAACCCACTGTAACCCATGTCAAGCCCAGCTTAGCCACATGGAGCAAAAGTAGCCCAAAAGAGTCTTCTATTCAGGCCTTAAATCAGTATAGATTCACTGTTATCTATAACATTTATGTAAACAGAGTTGGTGATTTAGCTGCGATTAGTACTGTTAGTGGACTCCTTAATGCTGAGATGGAATTGTGGCGTCTGATCAGGAAGATGTCGGATTGGTCTGAAGTTATTTTCCAATGAGCCTAAATATCGAGACAGAGTCATAAAGAACTACCTTCAGCCACAGGCAGAACAAAGGAGCGTTGAAGCAGATAGTGTTGCTCCTCAGAGCATCAACATCAGGATCTCATTCTGGGTTTACATGATTTGAAAACTCCCTTATATTTTTTTGTTTGAATTGCTTTTTATTTCTGTGATTTTGGTCTTCTCGTTTTCTCATTTTTTCTTTAAAAAAAAAAAATTCAGTCTTATTGTTTTATAATATTCTAGCTGCACAGCACATTGAGCGATAGCTGTTGTCTTTAAATGTGCTATACAAATAAACGTGACCTTGACGTGAAAAAAAGACACAAACCAGTTATTAATTTAAAGATCTCTCTAAGCATCCTTACTTTACTTTTACTTTACTTTATGTGCACATACACCAGTTTAACTACACAAAATATGTGCTAAACTGTATAATAAACCCCCAAAATAAAAATACACAAACACCAAATGAAACTGTGCTGTGAAAATAGCAATCAAAGCTCTCTCTGCAGTAATTAGCTCTGAGTGTTAGTCCTTTATGAATTTTGCATTTCAACATCAAAGAGTATGTTCAACAAGGTCACTGCCTATAAGTAGATACTTATACAGCCAGCTGCAAATGCAAGCATCTTTGTTGTTTTCATTTCCACCAGCCTTCCCTCAGAGGAACTGTGAAGGCCACCAAGTCTTTTTCTAAGTGATGAGGAAGAGCACAGGAAGTCTGAGTCACGAGAAAATGATGATAGTGTTGAGTTTCGAATAACTTTTTTTTTCCCCGCCAATGTGTCAATATCATAAAGCATCTGAACAGTAGAATCATGTGATCAGCATTGGATGGCAGGATTAGTAAAATTCAGTCTGTATGGGCACAAGCTCACGAGATCGCGAATACAAGCGGCAGAAATGAGCTTCCTCCAAAGGGTGGCTGGCCTCTCCCTTAGAGATAAGGTGAGGAACGCAGTCATTCGGAGGGGCTCAAAGTAGAGCTGCTGCTGGAGCCAGTTAAAGCCGTTTGGGCATCTGATTAGGATACCTCCTGGGTGCCTCTTGGGTGAGGTGTTCTGGGCACATTCTACAGGGAGGAGGCCCCAGGGCAGATCCAGGACATCACAAATGAACTGGAGGTGGTAGCTGGGGAGAGGGAGCTCTGGGTTTCTCTGCTTAGGCTGCTGCCCCTTACAATAATGTTAGCAAGCAGAAAAATTACTGGCAAGCTAGCAAAAACAGTGGAATGAACCTGTTTGATGGGGACCTCAGCCATTATATCACTATTACAATGAATAATTACAGGCAATAAAAAAAGTCAGTCATTAGTGGGGAAAAGTAACAACTGCATGATGACAAACCACCTGCGTTACAAATGATAAAGTGTTTTTTTTTTTCAATGGAGGATTCTGATAGCAAAATCACCGTCAGTGAAGATGCATTTAAGACTGTTATAATCATTCAAAAAACAGAACCAGAGCATGTCTATAAAAGGATCAACATCAACTGAGCATGTAAAAATGGCATCAGTCTTTTTAATACTTTTCTTCTTTAAGCCTAATCTTAAACATTTTCAAATGCACACACTCAGTAAAACAAAAGGTTGAATACAGGGAGGTAATCTAGCATTTTGTCATACAGATACATGGATTTCCAAAATCAAATCAAACAACTCTTCTGCTTTCTCCTGTTTTGAGATGATGGATTAGTGTAACTGCTTTATGCACTCACATTCAGTTCAAAGATAGCACATGTGCAACATGACCTTGTGTTCACACATGCACTTGCCCAAACACAGCTGTGTCAGAAGCACTGGTCATATGCATGGTTGCTGACATGAAACTACAGTGAGGCAGAATAAGTCTAATAATATTGACAACACTGATTTCTTGCATCATTTTAATTTAAAAAAAAAAAAGATTTAATTGGCAAGCCACCAGCTACCACTCTGACCATCATAGATCCCAGTTTTCATCACCCATCAGCACAGTCCTAATCCTAAATGCTGATCACTGTCCCATTGAAAACAGCAGTTAAGGGACAGAAAATATGGTCTCTTAATTAAGTTGTTGCTGCTATGAGAGCTGCTGGAGTCACACTTTTTCCTCCTCCATCAACTTTGGAAGTGGGTGAAATTTAGTCAGAAATCCCTTCTCAGCCTGCACTGACAAAGAAAGGCTATGAGAGAGAATGAACACTGTTTTATCTGAGAGGAGCAGGGAAGATGAAGGGTGGAAGAAGGATGAAGCAGAAGTGGAGTGCTCTCTCTGAGGGAGCTTCATACACAGGTCTAACTCGCTACTGCTTAAACTGATTCACAAACAGAGGCTTCGCCACATGCGCTGCAGTTTGACGGGTGTTTTCGGAACAGATGTTTGAGCAGACGCTGACAAACATAAAAGCTATCTGAGAGTTTGATGGCTGCTTCTCTGACAGCTGATGAGTCATTAAAACAATTTCCTCCCAGGGTTACTGATATCAAGAGTAAGGAGAAGAGGGGGGCGGCATGTTGTCACAGCTAACTTATCAAAACAAAGGTCAATTTGAACTGCAGGGTAAAATCAATATTATAATAATTATCAGTGTTAATTTTATTCAAACCCCAGGTGGATTTATTTTCCAACCACTATTATTGTCATTATATATATATTTTTTTTTTTTTTTTTTTAGCTTTTTTATAATTAATTAGTTCTAAAACATGTAATGGCAGGAGATCATAATTTCACTGAACCCAAGATGATTTGTCTAACCAACAGCCCCAAACCTATAGATGATCAGTTTGCAGCAATTTAATTTATATATATTAGCAACTTTTATTCAGTAAATAGCTTATGTTCAGTCACTGATGTTCTAATGTACCTCCGTTGCTTTTCGTTAATGTTCTTTAAAAAGTTTTCACTCTGCAAGTTTCACAAAAGTCTTAACACTTACATAGTAACAGTAAAATCTGAGGGTTTTATAGGTTTTGTCTTTGTTGCAGTCTTCTGTGGCAGATCCTTCTCCTTGCTCATTATGCTGTTGAACCCACCATAGCATCCATCTCTGACACGGCCTCTGTTTGGCCTTTCTCAGTACATGAATACGAACAGCAGTTCAGCTCACAGGACACAAGCATTAAGTGAGTGTGTTTGTGTAAAAACAACTATCTTACTTAGTAAGACCCTGACAGATGAAACGCAGCTGCTGCCAGCATGAGTTTGTGATGCAGCGGTGTGGTGGACTGTGGATGAAAGGCCATGCTCACACCACAGGTGTGACGGGAGGACCCAACATCTTGCATCAGCTGCTCTTGCTCAGACGTTGCTAAGAGGGTCTGTTCTTTAATCTCCTCGTCCAGCTTCCACATTCTCAGAGTGGATGTAATAACGGCGGACATATGGCGGCACACATGGAGCATCAACACACCCATTCAGGCTGCAAGCAGATGAAGCAGCAGCTTGTTCATCAGCCACAGTTGGTGGTTCGATTAGTCACCTCTCTAGCAGGTCGGAACACTAATCACCAAACTGAGTCTCTGCTTCACCTCCGTATACATTTCTGTTACTTTGCATTCATCCAGCTTCGGTCAAGAACCTCACCGTTTGTTTGGATTGCACTAGTTCATGGAGTGGGCTTAAGAGGATAAAAAATAAATAAATAAAGATTTTTTTAAAGGAACTTTTGGGAAAAGAAAAGAAAAAAAATGGATGTGATATTAATTAAAGAGCCATATTAAATGTTATTTCCTTCACATGTCTATAATGTCTTTTGGACGTGTCTTTACAAAAAAAGATAAATAAATAAAAAGCAACTAAAAAATATGTAAGTAAAATACAGGGGTTAAAATAAATATTCAAGCAATGTTCAAAAATTAAATAAATAAATAAAAAAATAGAATATGAAAAGATTTTTAGATGATTTTTTTTTCACCCCTGCACAGCTGTTTGTGTTTCTCTTTGTGCACTGCTTTTCTTACTTTAACAGTATACAACAAATATCTTTCTCTCACTTTGGTTCAGAAATCCAGACGAACACTTGAACCTTCTAGAGTTTCCCCTCTGGATGCTGCATTAGCTTACTGTACAGACACCACAGTATAATGCGTAATTAGCAGTACAGCAGCAGTAAATGAAGGCTAATGAGCAGGAAAGAATATCACAAGAGCCACTGCTGCTGTTTACTCCAAAATGCTAAAGCCTGGGCAAAACAAATCCCTAATGGATAAATTATCTGAAACTGAGCTCTGAAGAAGAAAAAAAAAAACATTTCTCAGACACCAGATCAAAGCAAGAGGAGAGAGGAGGGCTGAGCAGACGCCGCTCAGCCTCTGAAATGTGTCAAGGTTTGTTTGGTAGTTAATAAAAGGGCCTCCTTCTTTGTCTTCTGCCAAAATGCAAGTGTTACTATGCTTTACTGAGGAATTATTTTCATCTTTATTGTTACAATACATGTTTTTGTGAGGTTTTGTCATTACTGTGACTAACTTAGTTTTAGGAAACAGAAACTACTAAATGCAGAGTGCAAAAATCCACGTTAAGCCACCAGGAAACTGGATGAATTGATTCAATCTCTTAAGAAAGAAACAAGTATTTGCTACAGAAGATCTTTTTGCACATCCAAAGCAGGGCAGCTTTTTGTACAAGGCAAAATTGTCATGGACTACAACTTATGGTTATTGATAGGAGGTTTTAAATAACTACTGCCAGTGCTGGTCAGTTGTAGGTTGCTGATTTACAAAAGGTAGTTGATAGTTTATGCAATTTGATCGAGTAATAGATGATTCCTAAAAGACTCAGTCAGGTGCTCACTGGCTGAGGGTGGTGGATATTTCCTGGATATCTGTCAGAATTTGTTTGTGTGAGATTGTTTCTAACAAATCTTCTCTAACAGTTTCCAGACCATTACCCTGGATGCTGACCCCTTCCCCCTTACACAGCTGTCTCCTACATTTCTTGACAAATGTTTAGATTATGTATCGTTTTTCTGTATTTTCTCTTTTGTTTTTAACTACGGCACACAGTTTGTGTTCATCATGTCACCGGTGATGTCACCACACTCCCCCTCCCCCCACCAAACAGTTAAATAATCTCCTGGCTCTTGTAATCCTGTGACATAACAGGCTGGCTAAACGCCTCCTGCAGTGTTTTCTCACAGATTGGGAATCTGGAGCAGGCAGCTTTAAAACACACACACACACACACACACACAAAAGAAATACACACTTTGTAGCTACCAAGAAATACAAAGTTTCTTACTGAAGGACAAGCACCCGGATGTTGACTGAATGAATGATGACTGGCATTAAAGATAAATATGAGCTACTGTTAAAAAATAGAAAAACATAAAGAAAGATGGTTCTGACTCTGCGGGGCAGAATTAAACACTGACATTATGAACTCCACTACTCAACTAAAGAATCATGTCTGTGTGATTTAATGCAGACACATTAAACATGACAGTCTGGCCTCGTATCAGAAGCGCTGATGCATTATAGTGACATCAACAGCTGGATTTAAAAATTTAGCTTGAAGCTAAACTCTAGATGAACTCTCCAGATAGAGGCTTTTTAAAAGATTAAGGAAGATGTGAGTTTATGCTTCCAGTTCAACAACACTTTACACACACACACACACACAGAATTTAGCCCACAAATCTTCTTACAAATGGCAGTGCAACTCTTGGTCTTGCTCTCAGTGGTGAAGAACTGATGAGGTTTACAGAAAAAGATTCCCCTGTGTCACTGCTGAGTCCTACATCAAGGCTTGCACTCATGTTCAGCAGATGTGTACTAAACAGCAAATAAAATGTAATTAACTGACATCAGTGGCTGACATTTATCTGTTGTGTAACATCAATTTCGTGTAGGTTCTGATTGGCAAATACCCTGGGTTATCCTCCTTTCTGATTTTTACAGTGACCAAAATTTACAAACTACACTTCATGGTTTATTCAGTGAGAGCTGAAACTAGCAGCTGAGCTCATAAAGTCATCAGGAAAGTGTACAGAGCACGAGAGCTGAGGGTCATTTTCTCACAGACTTCTACACAACTGGAAGTCTTTTTGCAACCACAGGGGCTGGCATTAAATAAAATGCAAGTTTAAGATGCTTACTGTATGTTTTGACTTCACTTTTCAGATCCAGAAGTTGCGTTCATTTTAAAACAAAAAACAAAAAACAGACAAAAACCAGAGACACACAAGAGCAGACCAAAAACCACACACACACACACACAGTTTTGCTCAATTACATCAACTGATCACTAAAAATGGAAATGAAGCTTTCGGATGCAAAAGCCGCTGAACGCCACCTCTGTCAAAAATAAGGTAACATTAACGGAATCCTTTCCACACCTACTATACAATCAAATCATTTCACACCGTAACCCACTAAATACAGTCTCTGCCAAGTCTGAATTATCCATATGTTGCCATAAGCCTCTAAACTCTTTTGATGGTAATGGGAACTAATCAGAATGAAAGATCGAATCATGTGACTTCAAATATTTTCAACCTTGTTGCACACTGAGGAACTGGCTTCTGTTGGTGGTGATCATATTGTAAACACAACTGTAGGTGAATCTTTGATGAGCAAACTTGGCTATCTTTAAAAGTCGTAACACGGTTTCTGTGGGTGAACCTGTGGAAGGATTGTTACTGGCTGCCGAGCGTACTGGCAAGCCCGCCCGGGGCGAGCGGAAGTCACTACCCGTGCACGGGTTTCACCGGTCGCAGCTCCCTGTCCACGTCCCTCTGACATCAGGCCACCCACAGCATCCTATCTGCCATTTTGTTATTGTTGAAATAAATGTGCTCCCATTTTGGGCCATTACAGTTGTACTGTCCGAATCTTTGTAGAAATCTTTTTCTCACAGTCTAATATTTTGGGGTTTTGCCTTCATTCTCACTGGGCAGAGGACAGACTGACGAAAATGATCGTCTTATGAGAAAATGTATGGGACATGGGTATGGATGAACCTACCCACCCCTTTAATCCCCAGAATTTCTCATTTATTCTGTGTTCTTTCAACATTTTCAATGTTTCCAGTTCGTTCAGAGGTGACTGGATTTAGAGGTTTTCGTCAAATAAAATCTGTGGATGTAGCTGGTTTTGCAGCAAAACAAAATATTTGTTAAGATGCACATTGTTGGGGAAACAGGCTGTTTCTTCTCTAAATAATAACTCCATCATTACCTGTAAAATTAAATTACTGAACTTTATCACAGGAGCCTGATTTTTTTTTTAAATGCACTTAAAAATACAAAGGGACACAAAATGGATCCTGTGATATGTAAAATTACACACAAAATGCCAGTGTGCGTGCACACATGCACACACACACACACACAGTGTAAGTGCAAAAATAATATAGCAATAATCAATATCATTCCAGCTTTAGATCAGCACCATGGACAACAACTAAAGTCAGAAGTCAGGAGAACAGACACTTATACTATAAACTCAATATCTTCAACTAGAAAACAGATTTAGTCGTGCTAAAGTAACAAAGAATACCGTAATGTCTATAAGCATGGAACAAAAACTAGAAGGCTATTAAGCACACGTCCTAACAGACTGAATAGACAGGGGACTGAACCAAGCAAGCACACTCATTTCCAATAGACAGTATGAATGCAGATTTTCAACATGTAAACGATAACTGTTTCTTTTTTTACTCATCAGAACTTCATATTTTGGGTCTTGCACTCATTGGCTGCTCAAGTTTAAACTCCTGGCGGTTTACTCATCCTGTTTTCTTCTCTTCTCCCTCTTTTGAACATCACTCCTTTGCTTTGGCTTGCTCAACATAATTTATAATGCTGCTGCGTCAGTGTACTGCTAGATAAGACACCTGCCAAAAAAAACTGTATCACAGTTAACTTCAACAGATGCACAGGCATTTTCCACAAGTGTAAGAGCAAGGTCAGGAAATACAAGTAATATTTCCCAGCATGCCCCTAATCAGTAAAATTCAATTCAATTTTATTTATATAGCGCCAAATCAAGGCCTCAAGGCGACTGTTTGTTGTGATTTGGCGCCTGTAAAGGCGTAAAATCTTTGCTAATATGACAAGAAATGGAAAAACAGAACAAAACTATTTCAAAGCCAAGTGACAAAAAGCAGCTCAGGCGTACCTCTGTCTGAACTTGGTTAGGGGCGTTTATGTGCGACTGCCCAGAGAAACGCTCTCCTGTAATCCGTACCTGCTTACCTTATATATTTTCACATCCAGCAGCCAACAAAGGACCATTTATAAAACTAATGACACAAGCTTTAAGAAACACTTCCTCCGTGAGTCTGACAGACCTCATTCTGACCAGCAACTTTGATTTACTCAAATATCTCCCGCGCAGGTCAAAAACGTCTTTAACTTTTATGTTTCACATCCCGTCCTGTCTACTGTCCGCTTCATCCTCCCCCCAGCCCCACACGCCCATCACTTAAAGTCCCGCTAACTTGAGTCACATTTCCCAAAATAGCATTCCCACGATCAGTGAAGGTGTCGCGTTTCTGCGCTCCGCGGTCAACAGTTACCAGACACAACAACACACGTACGGCAGAGCTGACAGCTCGGTGAGGATGAGCGGAGACAAATCGGGTTACACACTTTGGGAAATGGTACAAAAGATAAAGCAGAGTGGAGCTTCTCCACGGACTAATAATCATCTTGAAGCGCTGAAATAAAACTCTGAACTTTGAGTAAAATGACACGAAAAACAAGCATGCAGGTTTTAGCCTCACCTTTCATGGCAGAAATGACAAAATACATATTTATAATCCAAAGTCATGGAGAAAACAGTAACACAGCACCCTGTGTGGCAGCTCTCTCGGCACTGTCATCCTCTGGCTGCTCCGCACAGCATGAGGATACACGTGACTGCGACGTCATCATTCTGGCCCTTCCTCGCCACTTACCTGCCCCGCTCACTGGCACTGATGGCAGCCAATAAGGAGACATTTTTTCAAACAACCTAGAAGTACTAGCTCAAAATTATAATAAATAAATAAATAAACACACAAAAACCCCACAAACATAAAATTACACCAAAGAGACACGAAACAACTGCGAGGGGCTCAAACACCAAAGAGGCATTAAATGACACACGAGACATTAAGAGACAGATACCAGAGCTAACTGTTCCAAAACCAGGCCGTAAACATGCTTTCAGTGCTGTAAAGTTGGACGTTTTAATGGAAATTAACATGCTTTGGACCAAACCAACTGGGCACTCACGAAACTGCAAGTTTTGGCACTTCTACATTGCATTCATTTTTCTATTTACATCATTCCCTGCTTCTCCACACCACACACACAAACTGACCACAAATTACTACAGAATGCAGCAGAGTTTCTCACGCCAGTCAAGACAAAGGCACATGAATTAAGCGGATTTTGCCCTGCGACAGGCTGGCGACGTGTTCAGGGTGTTCCCTGCCTCTAGCCCTATGACAGCTGAGATAGCCAAGCCCCCCCCCCCAAATTAAATAAATAAAAAAATAATAGCTAAAATTCAGACGTGATTGTGGTGCATCATTTCTGCCGATTTGTCATCTGCAGATTAATGCTGCCAGTTTCTTTTTTACCACAGAGATGTTCCCCTGCTTCTCACTGTGACAAGTTACTAAATGAGATTTCGCATTATTGTGCTGTGCTTTGATTTTGTTCGTTATAGCAGTTAGACAATGTTGCTATCATTAGGTGAAAATTGAAGACAACATTCACCATCAATGCACATAATTACAAAAAAATATATATACCGTCACATCTCAGGTCAATTAGAATGTAGCACATCCTGTAGATAAAAACATTAGTCCAAATAATTTTTGGTAATGAAACCCAGAATATATCAGCAGTGGTGCAAAACAAAAATGCACCAACAAGAGACAAACATACAAAAGAATGAATAAAAATAATATACATTATTATTAACACCAAATCACCATTTTGCATTAGACACAAACAGACCAAACAAATAACACAATCATCCACAAGGATCCAAAAAAAAGAAGACACACAATAGAAACAGGATACACCCAAAAGAATAAAAAGACAAAAAAAAAACAACATGACAATAAAGGCACAAAAGTTATGAGAGTGATTAACAGAATAGTTGAGTTTGTATTGCATTTGAATTTGGATTACTGAGTTTTCCTGCTGCCAAAAAACCCACACTCAGGCATTGTGTGCAGTGCTGCCGCCCTCCTTCGCTGTGGTTGACAAAACAAACAGTTCAAAGAAACAAGAGGCAGGAGAGACATGAAAAGGAAGGAAGAGAACATAATGCAAAGAGAGACAGAACGAACAACAAAAACTAAGCAAAGAGGAAGATAACAGAGGACGACGCAGCAAGAAACCGCTGAGAGACGCAGCTTCAGCAGAAATCTATCAGCCAGTCATATCCAAGCCTCCAGCAGCACAAGTTAAGATATCCACCAAACCCATGTTTGGTGTACAGAGAGCAAAGACTGCCGCTTCTTCTTAAGCAGTTTCATACATTACAATCACAGTTCACAATAAAAGTGACCTAGGTTATTAATTGAAAAATCTGATTGAATGCTCAAACAAAATCTATCACATTTTGATAGAACTGTAACTCTATGGAAAAATTCCAGCAACTTGCTGAATCTGCCACGTAGAATTAAGGCAGTTTTGAAGTCAAAGGGGGTCTAAGCAAGGTATACCTAATAAAGTTTAAAATATATATATATATATACACAATTTTTTTTTTCAAAAAAGTTAAAGGAACACTTTGAAAACACATCAAATCTCAATGGGAGATCAGTCTGAGGCGCAACCTGGTGGCATCCAATGGACTGAAACTTAATGTCTCAAAAGTGTTCCACTGGATTGAGGTCAGCTGAGAGTGTGTGTGTGTGTGTGTGTGTGTGTGTGTGTGGTGGTGGGGGCACTCAATGGTTTCAATTCCTTCATCCTCCAGGAACGCCTGCATACTCTCGTCACATGACGCAGGGCATTGTCACCAGGAGGTACCCAGGACCCACTGCACCAGCATAGGGTCTGACAATGGGTCTGGATTTCATCCTGATATCCTAATGGCAATTGGGGTGCTCTTGGTTAGCCTGTAGAGGTCTACGTGTCCCTCTATGGCTGCAGACCATCACTGACCTACCACCAAACCGGTGTTTGCCGTTACAGGCAGCATAACATTCTCCACAGCTTCTCCAGACACATTCATGTTTGTCACCTGTGCACAGGGTGAACCTGCTCTCGCCTGTGAAATGCACAGGGTGCTAAACATAATCCGAGCAAATAATTTCATGTCACAGACGCAGGTATTCATTCCTTGTGCATAAATTCAACAACCCACGCGTAAACCTCAGCAGAGTGCCTGCTTTGTGCGCGCTAGCACTCTTGTGGATAACCCTCTGCACTCTGAGCTGAATCCTGCTCACTTGCATCAGCTGACTTTTGACTGTTTGGGTGGAGCCTAATGTGATTGGTCACTTTAATGGACCGTTCAGGTTACTGTTAAACAGAGTTACACCTGCACCCGTGAAACTAAATTATTTGCTCAAATTATGTTTTTTCGCATGACAAATATAATTCCATAGTAATCCATCCCTTATTTATTCAAATATCTTTGCACCCTGCACCATTTCACATATACATATGCTGTACGTGTTGTTATTGCCTGTTGGAAGTAATTTTGTAAGACTTTGGCAGTACTCATCTTGTTCCTCCTTGCAGAAGGGAGCAGATACCGGTCCTGCTGATGGGTTAAGGACCTCCTACAGCCCTGTCCTGCTTTCCTGAAGTAACTGCCTGTCTCCTGGAATCTCCTCCATGCTCTTGAGACTGTGCCGGGAGACACAGCAAACCTTCTGGCAATGGCACATATTGATGTGCCATCCTGGAGGAGTTGGACTACCCGTGCAGTCTCTGTAGGGTCCAGGTTAAAAAAAAAAAAAGTGAGTGGCCTCCTGTGAAACCATTCCTGTTTTGGTTGGTGCCTCATTGTTGCCCCTAGTGCACCTGTTGTTAATTTCATTAACAGCAAAGCAGCTGAAAATATCCCAGAAATTTAACTGATTTGATGCTAAACTCTGATTAAAAAGTGTTCCTTTAATTTCTTTTGAACAGTGTATATATATATATCCAAATTCAAAAAGTGAAAAGTAAATATTTGCCCCCCAGAATTTAGCTTAAATCTGGTGCTGGTTTGGCTCAGTGGCTGAGCAGGCAACCAAATGCTGAGTAGCTGAAATGCAGCAGTATTGTAGAGAAGTCTGTTCACTCATCTGCTGCTCCTCACACTCTCAGTAAGTCTCAGTCCAGCTGTCTTCAGGTTCTGACCAATCACAATTGGACTATCCAAAAACAGATATTCAGAAGGTTTCTGTGGGATGGAGAGCAAGAATTGGAAGGTTGATGGTTCAAGCCCAGGCTCCTTCAGATACTGCACTGTTGTATGAATGGGTAAATGTGGCTTGTACTGTAGAAGTGCTTTAAGCGCTCAGTGGTGGAAAGTGCTATATGAATAACAGTCCATTCCATCTAATCATTCAGGTGAGACCAGTCTTCAAACTACTTGTGTTTTTGTAATGAGTTAAGCCTACTGAATAGCATTGCCTGAGGAAATAATTTTCTAAAGCCTTCTGGTTATTGTAGGATTTCCCCTTTTAAGCATTAAGCACTTACACGCTCAGTTTCAAGAATTATTGCATTTTCCACTACATAAACCTGTGAGTAAGTGTCATAAAGCACCTTGCTTTAGGACATAGCTAATGTTCCTCTATAAGGACTTTACAAAATACTTCCAATTGACCTGCAGTAATATCCCCTCTAACAGTGTGATATTTAAGTGCTTCTCCTCCTCATGTTGTCTCAGTGAATCTGTGCAGTGAAGAAACACAGAGAACCTCCTTCACAAATAAAGCTAAAGATATATTTCCAGGGCACCTCACCCAACATCCCACTCAGCTTCATAAAACAAATCCCGACTGAGCTGTGGAGCATCAGTGAAAACGATTAAGCTTCCTGAAAACAGCCGTGCTGAGTAAATATCAAAGTGCTGTAGGCGAGAATGTCTCCTGCCAGCAGAGAGAGGAAACTGAAGTGCAGCAGGAGCTTCATTCTTCCTCCAAATTGGCAGAACATGGGAATGATTTACGCTTGGAAATGCTGGTCGGCTGATGCCGGAGCTCTCCGCCTCCCCTCATCAGACCCAGTCAATAGATTCACAGCAGCATGTTACGAGCTGTTTGGAAAGTGCCTGGAGGATCAGCGTTCTTCCCTCCGATAGTCCCACGCACAGATGACTGCAGGAGGATCTCACATTCATTATCCAACCTTATCAGCTCTAATGAGAGAGACTGCTCTGGCAGAAGTCCCCAGTCACACATTTGTCCTCATCCATCCTTCACACTCACAGTTCTTACATGTTTTACAGTCAAAACAGTTTATAATGTGGGGAAAACACACTTTCAGTGTTCCACAGTGACTGGAAACTTCATTAAAAACTCATCTAGTGAGCCAGCTGAGACCACCTACCCCCAGACTCTTAGTTATAGAGGGACAATGGACATACTGCAACCAAAGAATGACCTTGAGTGGCATCTATTCATGCAGGGAATTTAGATTTTTCCACTATTACTGGACTAACTGAGGTAGGTGGAAACATTAAACATCATTATAGTAAAGTGTGACAAAATACTGATACACCAATGCATAGTACTGCTTCCTCTCTCACGATACAACATTGATTCACTGATGCCAAATGGTAAATGGACTAGTTCTTATATAGCGCTTTTCTCCTCTAATTGAGCACTCAAAGCACTTATAGAACATGTTTGCGTTCACCCATTCACACAAGCACTTCCATATGTAACTAAGCTAAGTGCTTATTATCTAACATTTACACTCCAACGCATGCATTGGAGAGCAACTTGGGGTTCAATATCTTGCTCAAGGATACTTTGGCACGCAGCCTGGAGCAGCCAGGAATCAAACCACCAACCTTCCGATTAGTAGGTGACCTGCTATACCAACTGAGCCACAGCAAAAAAATAAATAAAAATACCGTCAAGCAAATTTATTTTTCAATGGCTGCAGTCTGGTGGTGCTTCCAGCTGAGGCTATGGAGATAGTTAAGTCACCAAAACTCATTTTTTTCTTTTCATCTCTGTCTTGCTTGCTAATTTTTTTTTTCACATTTTGTAAAATTTATAGAAAACATTCTGTTAAATTGCAGATTTTTTTTTAGTGTGGCACATTATGTGTCTGATAGCTAAAAGTACAATCTAGCTAGAATAATGTTATTGCGTGATAATTTTATTCTAAGAGAAAAGAGACATTCAGAAAGGACAGGAGAGGAAGAGGAAAGATTATTTTCAAAGGTGCATGATGTGTGGCTGAACGTGTCTGGTCCTTTTACAACAAATGAAATGTTAATGTTTTTCAAAGGCTTGCAGGACAGTAAGTGCACACTGACCTGAATGGAACAAAAGTTGATTTAGAAAAGCTTCTAAACCAGCCCAAAGCATCACACTAGCTCTGCAAGCTTGCCTTTTCCCCATAGTGCATCCTGCTGCCAGGTGAGCAATGCATATGCACTTGGGGACCAGACCACCTTATTGGTGCTATATAAATGAAATTGAATTGAAACACTTTTGCTAGACACTGACCACTGCAGACTGGGAGCACCTCGCAAGAGCTGCAGTTTTAAAGATTAGCTCACCCAGTCGTCTAGCTACCACAGTTTGGCCCTCGTCAAACGTGCTCTAATCCGTACACTTGCCCATTTTTTTGCTTCTAAAGCTTTGATGATAAAATGTTCACTTGCTCCCTAATATAGCCCTCCCACTAACAGGCGCCACAATGAAGAGATAATCAGCGTTATTCACTTCACCTGTCAGTGATCATAATGTTATGTCTGACAGGTGTATCCTGTAGAATATAGTTAGCCAAATCCACAACGAACAGCAAATCTGATCACAGACTGAACACAAAGAAAACCAACATACTGGAGCTCACAGCTCACAACAGAAATTATTGTATGACTCCACATGCTTCAACCCCTGATTGTATTGTGATTGTGAAATTCTTGGAAGTGGGCTTAAAAACCAGGAGCATCTATGTTAGCGAACCTTTGGAGGTAATTTCCAGATACCCAACAAATACACAGTCCAAAAAAGAAAAGAAATCAGTGAACTCACATGAGTGTGTCTTCTTCACAGCTGCTGACAAACCTGAAAGATACAACAGAGAAATAAGAAGTGTTGCTCTTTTCCCTTTATTTTTCAGATTATTGTGCAGACATTAACATATCCAGCTTTTTGTAGTTTATTCCACTCTCCTGTTTTTCTCTGTTATTCTTTTAATTTCCCGTCACCATCTGAGTTTATGTCAAACTTAAAGGAACTCTGTGTAACCTCTGAAAACTATTATCAATAAATCACAGCTATGTTTACGTGCAGCTTGTGCTCACACGTAGTGTTTGCATTGGAGTCTGTGTTGTGCATAAGCGTCATATCTTTTAGATTTTTGAGGGAAATCTTTTGGGAGTCCTTCCCATAGATGGCACTCCACAGACTGTTAGACACAATGGAGAGCTTGGGAAAGTTTCTGTTTCTGTTCGGACTAATGAATGTTTAGGCCAAACGTTTAGCTCCTGATTAGTTGAAATGCCTGTAAATAATTTCCTGAAGTTGGAACACACATCCACATTCATGAGACATTTTATGAGCTGACACGACCACAGATTACCTCAGGGGGAAGTAATCTACAACTAGCTGTAATCTTCAACTGACTGTGTGTTGTAGCAACACAGCTTCATGGTGTTTAAATGAAATATTACTGTACAACAATGCATTAGTTAAGAAATGATCACATTCATACAACTTCTTTTCTGATGTCACACTGTTAGAAACACATGTTAAAAACCCAAATGCCAATGTGATACTGACTTCTCATCATAACTTTATCACAGTCACGACCTAATGGTTTCAAGATAAAATGATTAAATTTGATTTTGCATTGATGCTCTCATTTGGATTTGTGAATCAGTAAATCATGAGGTTACAGTTAGTTCAAAACTGTGAGAAAACCAAAGGGTTGTGATTAGTTCAAAGCAAATCATAAAAAGGCCTTCTCTCTTTGCTTTTATTCCCCAGGTTGAACATCACACTTGAGGCTGGTTCAAATTATATCACCTCCCTAACTGCAACATCAGCCCTTCAAGTATGAGGTCATTCTTGACAGTCTATAAATTTGTTCACGATTGCATCAAGTTCCGTCTTTGTACTGCCACGGAAGTCTGAGGCTTACAAAGAAGCAGCTAACACCCAAAACAGCGAAAAAAAGAAATTACCTCAAGAACATTTTTCTTCTGCAGCCATCTCAGTGTGTCATCAAACGTAAAGTAAAACTCATTATTTTGGGGTAAATGTGAACGCACAGCAGCAGAATGACACAAAATCGTAGAAGCTCTTGATAGTCTGGCTTCCCTCCAGAAGGCTGCGCGAGCAGCAGGGTGGTGTTTAGAGATGGGTCTGGGGCCAAAAACTGTCGGGGCCACAGTGACTCAATCCTCTGGTGATGCTTGCCTCACTCAGCCCATCTGGACGAGGTCACTGCAGTGTGTGAGCATGTGCATGTATGTTTAAAGTCATCTGCATTGTGTGTCTGCGACGCCTTTTTTTTTTCTAGAGACAGGGAAGGGAAGAGGACGCTGCTATGAAATTTCCAGAATAATCTGGCCAGATTACAGTTATAATGTTAGGGTTGCGCTGCTGTGCAGGCAGGAAGGAGGAAGGACCCCACATGCAGACTCCGGGATGGTGCTGATAACACTCACTTTATTTACAAAAACACGGACGGAAGCTCTCCTCACGGAAACACACTGGAAAGGGAGAGACGCAGGGACCACAGCAGGGAACGACCACAATGACGTGACAACGAGGCACAGAAACACCGGATTTAAATACACAAAAGGGAACACAGGTGAGGCACATTACACAAACGAGACAGGAGGAAGTAAAACTGAACAGGACCCACAGAGACCACAAGACTACCAAAATAAAACAGGAAACACCAGGGAAACAAAGACGCAGACCTAACACACAAAACATAAGACACCGGGCCACCGGCCCGGGACCATAACATATAAAGTATTTTTTCCATATATAATGTGCAAAGGCAGTGTCTGCAGTCCTGTTTATCTCAGTTAATTAGAGTGTGTAATTAGTACGATACCTGGCCTTATTGGCTCATCTATTTTTTTTCATTTTCTTTTTAATATGCTCTGCCACTTTAATATTCAATTCAATTCAATTACATTTTATTTATATAGCGCCAAATCACAATGAACAGTCGCCTCAAGGTGCTTTGTATTGTGGGTAAAGACCCTACAATAACACAGAGAAAACCCAACAGTCAAAACGACCCCCTATGAGCAAGCACTTGGTGACGGTGGGAAGGAAAAACTCCCTTTTAACAGGAAGAAACCTCCAGCAGAACCAGGCTCAGGGAGGGGCAGTCATCTGCTGCGACTAATATGTGACCCAACTCACAAGCAACAGATTTTGTGACACTGAGATCTCCTGTGGATATATACAGCCTGTTTTCTGTTGCTCAAATTGTAATTATTTCAAACTTGGTTCATCTTGACTTTTCATAATGAACTTGTATGTGTGTCTGTGTTTTGAGATCCACATAGAGGAGGTCGGGGTGGTTGGATGGATCAGCAAAACACTGGACGTAACAGTGAAGATCACAGGTTGTTCCCCTTTCAAACAAACAAACAAACATTTGCACGAGTACTTTCAGCAGTTTATCTGTCTCATATGTAATCTTAAGCTCTTGCTATGAAATCAGAATTGTTATAACATGGTTTTCTGGATTTTCCATGTTGCTGTTTAGCCATCATATCTCTGCAAAATACACTTCTCAGTGTGACTGGGTTCATAACAGCAGAAAAAATAAACACATTATGGTGATTCTCTGACCAGTGGTAGTGTTTGTGTTAAAACCAAACTTCAGCTCATGTTTTGAAATTATAGGTACGATACAAATCAAATCTGTGTGTGTGTGTGTGTGTGCTCTTCGTGTTTTTTCATTCAGGTCTGGAACAGTTCACCTCTAATGTCAAGTCCTCCCCATCAGCCATCTGGTCGCCTGCTATTACACATGCACGCAACACAACAGGACAGTCAATCACTGTCGAACACAGCCTGTGGAGGTGTGCATACAGCACTGACTCTCCTTGTTCAAGTCCTTCCAATCACCTAAGGACTTTAAAAGACATCTTTAAAACCATTTACATCTTATTTTTTCAGATTTAATGCTCTGGACGAAGTTCAAACCATAGGGTTTCATATCAAATACATCTGTTTCTGCAATCTTTTTAGGGGGCATGAACCCCAGGTTTACACACTCCTGTCTTCATACAGTCTCTGTAATACTAACCACCAGCCGAGAAAAAAAAAAACACACACACACACACACACACGCACAATGAAAGACAAAAGCTAATAGGGTAGATGAAAAACAATCCTTCTGAAGCTGGACTATCTTGGGGAATTTAAAAGCAGGGGACAATGTCATTATTCCTTCCTTCTGGTCCCATTTATTTTCATGAACACTAGAAAGAACAACTGCTGCTACCCCTTCAGCGCTGTGATATCAGTTTTAAATTGTTGTTTTACCTCCAACTACTTTCAAAAGGGCAAAAATGATGCTGTGGTGTTAAAGTGGAAAGTAAATGTCTTTGTGATTGAGACTGACAGCAGTTTGTCCCTAAACGTCCAGAGGATAGTTTAATATAAAGAGTGCAACAACCTTGACAGCTTATTAAAATCTAAAGGTGAGAACTGGACCTTGATAGATTGAACTCACCTTTCCACTTCCAGCAGTGGGCGGAATTATGAGTATTCAGATTGTACAAGCAAGATTTACCACCTGTGTTGTGTCCCGTCCCCTCTTCTTTAACTTGTGTCCTGTTTGCTTGATGAGATTCTGGTGAAACTGGTGTCTGTGTGTGTGGGTATGGCCTTCCAATCCTGCGCATAGACTGTATATAAAAGATTGATGTGGTCACTATGATGACATCAGTTACTGACATTGTGAAGCTCTTTTTCCAGGCCACTCCCTGTCCTTCTATCACATTCCCTTCAATTATCTCACTGCTTGCTTGAACGTACCCAACTCTGTTTCTTCTCTAGTCACTTCATCTCCTGTAAACCTAACCTTACTCTGTCTTCAACTTCATCATCTTACACATCATGCAGCTCACAAAAAACAAACTGCTTGATGTTTGAAAGCCAGGAGGTTTTATACCCAACCTGCAACTAGCCACCTTATTATTCTGCAAAGACAAAAAGCTGAAGTCTGTCTCGGCTAAGATTGTGGCTAAGTGTGTGGAAACTGTGCTGCTCTGACTGCGATTCCAGATTGTGAATTTGGTCATGTTCGCAACAATGGTCAAACCTACCACAACTATATCCTGAACTAAGCATTCATACCCCTTGAACTTTTACACATTTTGTCACGTTACAATCACAAACTTGAATGTGTTTTATTGGGATTTTATGTAATAGACTAACACATAATAGGACATAATTTTGAAACAAAGGAAAATGATACACAGTCAAAATTTGTTTACAAATAAAAATCTGAAAAGTGTGGCGTGCATTTGTATTCAGCCCCCTTTACTCTGATACCCCTAAATAAAATCCAGCGCAACCGGTCGCCTTCAGAAATCACCTGATTTGGAAATAGAGTCCACCTGTGTGTACTGTAACCTCAGCATAAATACAGCTGTTTTGTGAAGGCCTCAGAGGTTTGTTAGAGAACATTAGTGAACAGCATCATGAAGATCAAGGAACACACTGGACAGGTCAAGGATAAGTTTTTGTAAGTTTAAAGCAGAGCTGGGTTATAATAACATATCCCAGGTATTGACCATCTCATCCAGCACTGTTCAGTCCATAATCTGAAAATGGAGCATGGCACAGCTGCAGACCTACCAAGACAAGGCTGTCCACTTAAACTGACAGTTCAGGCAAGGATAGCATTAATCAAAGAAGCAGCCAAGAGGCCCAAGGCAACTCTGATGGATCTACAGAAACCCACAGCTCAGGTGGAAGAATTTGTCCACAGGACAACTATTAGTCAGAAATTTGATTTTTATGCAAGAAGAAAGCCATTGTCAAAAGAAAGTCATCAGAAGTCCCATTTGCAGTTTGCAGTTTGCAGCAAACCATTTTGGGGACACAGCAACCACCTTCCAGCAAGACGGTGACCCTAAACATATAGCCAGAGCTACAGAGTAATTTGATAACTGAACATGTAACTGAACCTGAATTTGCTCCTGATTGTGTGTGATAACACTCATACCTAAAGTTTGCATCCTCTTCATCCAATCTGCTTCCTATCAGATGACTCAGAACAAACACTGTGGTAATACTGAGAACATGCACAGAGTCATGCATGCAGCAAAAAAAGAAAAATAAAGAAAAGAAAGAAAAGAAAGAAAAGTAAAGAAAGTAAAAATAAATTATTCAGATGATTTCATTGATCATCAAACCCTGACCCAGAAAACAACCTGATTTAATATAGCCACAAAATCCCTCATCAGCAGAAACACACTCATTTTGTTGCCAGTGGTTGTCGTCGTTTATCTAGAGCGACCTTTGACTTCCTCCAAAAATTAATCCTGTCTGCACACCAACACACATACACACCCAGCACACATCTTCATATTTCAAAGACATGTAATAGGTGCGGTCCGCAAGCACCTACAAGGCTTTATCAGAGAATCTAGGTCAAATTAGAATATTCATTAGCTGTGCCCTTTTCAACTCTAGGCTGCAGGAAGAGGAGAAGCTCCAACTTATACAGAAACCAAAATACTTTAGGCCATAATGGTGCACTGACAAATTTGCACAAATCAACACAACAACCTGAGAAAAACAGAACAGCTCTGAAAACTTGTCAAAGTGTCTTTGCTGTTGTTTTTGCAATTTCATTTTATTTCTCTTTTGTATGCATTTTGTGTCTCTTGGGGGACATTGTATGTGTATTTTTAAATGATTCACACCCTTTGTTCTCTTTAGCCATTTTGTTGACTTTGAGTTTCTTTTTGGTCTACTTTGTATTTATTTTGTATATCCTTGTTGATTACTTGTGTATTGTTTAAGCCAGCTGCATCTCTTTAATGTAATTACATTGAATTTGATTCATTTTTTTGTTGATGATTTGTATCTTTCTGAAGTCGTTGTGTGTCTGTATTGATGATTTGTGTCTCTCTTAAGCTATTTTGTGTCTCTCTGAATGATCCATGCCATTTTTATTTTGTGATTTTTTTTCAATTCAACTTAATTCAGTTTTATTTATATAGCGCTAAATCACAACATCAGTCACCTCGATGCGCTTTATATCATAAGGTAAAGACCCTACAATAATACAGAGAAAGTTTCAACAATCAGACGACCCCCTATGAGCAATCACTTGGTGACAGTGGGAAGGAAAAACTCCTTTTGAACAGGAAGAAACCTCCAGTAGAACCAGGCTCAGGGAGGGGCAGTCATCTGCCGTGACCAATTGGTAGTGGGGGGAGGGAGACACGTCAAAGACATACTGTGGAAGAGAGTCAGAGATTAATAATAACTAATGATTAAATATAGAGTGGTGTATAAACAGAGTGAAAGAGGTGAGCGAAGAAGAAACATCATGTCATCATGAAACAGCATTATGGGAAGCCCCCAGCAGCTTGTTGCAACATAACTAAGGGAGGGTTCAGGTTTATCAAAAAGGAAAGTTAGAGAGGGTGTCTGTCTCCCAAATCAAAACTGGGAGCAGGTTCCACAGAAAAGGGGCCTGAAAGCTGAAGGCTCTACTTTCCTTTTTACTTTTAATTAATATTTTGAAGCTGTTTTGTGTGTCTTTGTTTATGTTTTTTGTTTGAGGTTATTTTGTATCTCTCTAAAAGATTCATCTTTCTTTGAAATTATTTTGTCCTTTAGAAATTATCTAGCATGTCTTTGGGACTGATTCTATTTCTCTGAAATGATTTTGTGTCTCTTTATGACGCCTTAGTGAAGTTATTTTGTCTCTCACAGGTGATGATTCCTGTCTTTGTGAAATCATTTTATGTCCCTTAGAGATCATTTCGCTTCTCGTTGTGTATGATTGGTATATCTTTGTTGTCATTTCATATCTCCTTCCCTGGTGATAATTAGAGTGCATTTGTTGCCAAATCATGAGTCCAGATATAAAACTCTGGTGACAAAGTCCTGATCTTAGGCCTGTTATTCACCTAAATCTAACCACAGGTCACGACTAAATAACTAGGAAAACAATTCGATAAATATCTTTATCAGTATCTTTATCAGCTGTCACGACTAACCAACAACTGTCAAGTTTCTTTCTAAAGGAATTTAGACTTTAAGAATATTTTCACTTGTAACAGAGTTTCTGTCTTCTAAATAGAAGACCAGAGTGGGCTGTGGCAACAACAGGTTTGTGTCCGTCACAGTGATGTGAGTCTGGTTCTACAAATAAGCATCAACATCTCCTGTTGTACGCTCTGTGAACAACAGTTAGTGATTTCCTCAGTGACTCGCATTCTCCACCTCTTCGGTCTGCTCAGACTGCTTCTCCCTCCTCCTCCTCTTTCAGTCTCCCTGCAGTCTGTCACATCAGATCACACACTGACACACTGACCCAAAACCTGCAGCTGACTGCTGAAATATTCAGACCTTTATGGAGGAGGAGAATCTGCCTTGACTGTCTGTTTGCAGACAGAAGACAGCCAGGGATTCAGGGATATGGGCAACATTAAGGTCACAGTCATGCTCAATGTAAGCACGCAAATGCAAATGGATGGCCCAGCTGGCACAACAAAAAACACAGCAGATGTCACATTGAATTTATTATTGTGTTTAACTTACAGAGGAAGCACACTAACAAATCCTATGAAATAAAAAAGGACAATCTATCAGCGATTTTCATTATTCATCAATGGTCTAAAATTTGTTTAGTGTACTTCAGACTGATAATAACAAAGTTCACACTTTATGAAATACAACTTAAAGCCTGTAAGTTACAACCACACCTTTCCAGAATTACTGTAAAGTTTGTATTTTTTTCAAATGCATTTTTTGCTTTGCGTTTCAGCAGCATGTTGGACAGTCCTCCAGAGGGTGGGGGTGGACAGGAATAATATGTAAGCTTTGGAAAAACAAAACAAAGCAAACAAAAAGCTATTAAAAAAAATTTTTAATAATCTAATCAAACACTGAGTATGCACTCAGTACTGGTATTTTTCTGTCCTCTTACGCTCCTTCATAATTCATTTGTAGAGCTGAGCAAAAAGCACCAACATAAGGAAACACATGAGGGACATAGACGCTTCTTCCAGCTGGATGCCCCGATGGAGAGAGGAGGCTTTAAGAAGAAAAGCTGGCGACAGAGTGAAAGGATCCCTCAGGGCTCTGATAGATGAAGCAGGGAAACATTTGCTCACAATGAGCTGAGGCTCAAGGCTGCTGAAGGAAGAGAAAAAGCTCTGACAAGAATCGACTGAAACAGAAGCCTCATAAATAAGGCTTTACTACAAACACAAAGAAAGATACTTTGATTCTATTCCCACTACTTGCTTTAATTTTACTTATTTGGCAAAAACTGGATATGTTTTGAATTGGACTGTGATGAAGTTGTGTTTAAAATAAACATTTGAGATATACGATTAAAGTCTCTGGCCAAAAATAAGCACTGGATACAAAAGTTGTTGGTGCTAAATCATTCCAGTGACTGTCTTATCCTGCAAATCAGCACTGATAATGCTTTATCAGTGCTGATTTGTAGGGTGAGCGATTCAGACCCTTTAATAAGTGTTACTTAATGTTTAAAAGATGCTTATTAACATAGTATTAAGTGTTAATAAGACTAACAAACATATGTTATGTTATTGTTAAACCTAAATTTCCTGTTCTTACATTTTGAAGATGATCAGAGTCCCCTCTAAGAAAATCTCGGGCACTAGACACTTCATTTCCTGCTTTCTTGTAAAAATGTGTGCATCACTTTGCACCATTGTTGCATCATGTTCTGATTTACCATATAGTGGAATATAATGAGGCTCATAGACAATCTGTAACCTTTTGAAGAAACTTTGTTTCCAACTTTCCCATTAAATATTATCCATGTGCATTGTTGCTTTTGGTAACCATTTTAGTTTTAGTTTTGTCTTAGTCTTTTGGATGAAAATGTTTCTTACTTTTAGTCAATTTTAGTAATTTCTAAATGTGATAGTTTTAGTCCAGTATTAGTCCAGAAAAACTCAAAAAGTTTTAGTCAAGCTTTAGTGGGAAAAAAAAAAAAGAAAGTATCAGTCTTTACAATTTAATTTGATTAATTATTGGTAACAGTGGAATCAATTACTCAATTCAATTCAATTTTATTTATATAGTGCTAAATCACAACAGTCGCCTCAAGGTGCTTTGAATTGTGGGTAAAGACCCTACAATAACACAGAGAAAACCCAACAGTCAAAACGACCCCCTATGAGCAAGCACTTGGCGACGGTGGGAAGGAAAAACTCCCTTTTAACAGGAAGAAACCTCCAGCAGAACCAGGCTCAGGGAGGGGCAGTCATCTGCTGTGACCAGTTGGGGCTGAAGGGAGAGAGACAGGACAAAAGACATGCTGTGGAAGAGAGCCAGAGATTAATAATAATGATTAAATACAGAGTGAAGCATAAACAAGTAAATAAGGTGAATGAGAAGAAACAGTTCATTATGGGACCCCCCTCAGCAGCCTAGGCCTATAGCAGCATAACTAAGGGGGGGTTCAGGGTTATCTGATCCAGCCCTAACTATAAGCTTGATCATAAAGGAAAGTTTTAAGCCTAATCTTGAAAATAGAGAGGGTGTCTGTCTCCCGAATCCAAGCTGGGAGCTGGTTCCACAGACGAGGGGCCTGAAAGCTGAAGGCTCTGCCTCCCATTCTACTTTTAAGTATCCTAGGAACCACAAGTAAGCCAACAGTCTGAGAACAAAGTGCTCTATTGGGGTGATATGGTACTATGAGGTCTTTGAGATAAGAAGCCTGATTATTCAAGACGTTGTATGTTAGGAGAAGGATTTTAAATTCTACTCTAGATTTAACAGGGAGCCAATGAAGAGAAGCCAATATGGGAGAAATATGCTCTCTCTATCTAGTCCCTGTCAGTACTCTAGCTGCAGCATTTTGGATCAGCAGAAGGCTTTTCAGGGAGCTTTTAGGACAGCCTGATAATAATGAATTACAGTAGTCCAGCCTAGAAGTAATAAATGCTTGGATTAACTTTTCAGCATCAGTCTGAGAAAGGATGTTTCTAATTTTATAAATATTGCGCAAATGTAAAAAAGCGGTCCTACATATTTGTTTAATATGTGCACTGAAAGACATATCCTGGTCAAAAATGACTCCAAGATTTCTCACAGTGTAACTGGAGGCCAAAATAATGCCATCCAGAATAAGTATTTGGTTTGACACCATGCTTCTAAGATTTGTGGGTCTGAGTACAAGAACTTCAGTTTTATCTGAATTTAGAAGCAGGAAATTAGAGGTCATCCAGGCCTTTATGTCTTTAAGACATTCCTGCACTTTAACTAATTGATGTGTATCATCTGGCTTCATGGATAGATAAAGCTGAGTATCATCTGCATAACAATGAAAATTGATGCAATGCTTTCTAATAATATTGCCTAAGGGAAGCGTGTACAATGTAAATAAAATTGGACCTAGCACAGAACCCTGTGGAACTCCATAATTAACCTTAGTGTGTGAAGACAACTCCCCATTTACATGAACAAATTGGAGTCTATTAGATAAATATGATTCAAACCACTGCAGTGCAGTATCTTTAATGCCTATGGCATGCTCTAATCTCTGTAATAAAATGTTATGGTCAACAGTATCAGAAGCTGCACTGAGGTCCAACAGGACAAGCACAGAGATGAGTCCACTGTCACAGGCTGTAAGAAGATCATTTGTAACCTTCACTATTGCTGTTTCTGTACTGTGATGAATTCTGATACCTGACTGAAACTCTTCAAATAAACCGTCCCTCTGCAGATGATCAGTTAGCTGTTTTACAACTACTCTTTCAAGGATTTTGGAGAGAAAAGGAAGGTTGGAGATTGGCCTATAATTAGCTAAGACAGCTGGGTCAAGTGATGGCTTTTTAAGTAGCGGTTTAATTACAGCCACCTTGAAGGCCTGTGGTACATAGCCAACTAATAAAGACAGATTGATCATTTTCAAGATTGAAGCATCAATAATTGGAAAGACTTCTTTGAACAGTCTAGTAGGAATGGGATCTAATAAACATGTTGATGGTTTGGAGGAAGTAACTATTGAAGTTAACTCCGAAAGATCAACTGGAACGAAAGAGTCTAAGCAAATACCAGCAGTGCTGAAAGCAGCCAAACATGAGGATAAATCTTGGAGATAGCTTTGAATAATTTTTTCTCTAATGTCTAAAATTTTATTTGTAAAGAAATCCATGAAGTCATTACTAGTTAAAGTGAAAGGAGTACTCAGCTCTATAGAGCTCTGACTCTTTGTCAGCCTGGCTACAGTGCTGAAAAGAAACCTGGGATTGTTCTTATTTTCTTCAATTAATGATGAATAGTAAGATGTCCTAGCTTTACGGAGGGCTTTTTTATAGAGCAACAAACTCTTTTTCCAGGCTAAATGAGCATCTTCTACTTTAGTGAGACGCCATTCCCTCTCCAGCTTATTGGTTATCTGCTTTAAGCTGCGGAGTCAGGCACTTCTGATTTGAAACTTTCCTTTTCAGAGGGGCCACAGTATCCAAAGTCATATGCAGTGAGGATGTAAAACTATCGATGAGATAATCTATCTCACTGGGAGCAGAGTTTAGGTAGCTGCTCTGCACTGTGTTGGCACATGGCACTGAAGAGCATAATAATGAAGGAATTAGATCCTTAAACTTAGTTACAGCACTTTCACAAAGACTCCTACTGTAATAAAACTTATTCCCCACTGCTGTGTAATCCATTAAAGTAAATGTAAATGTTACTAAGAAATGATCAGACACGAGGGGGCTTTCAGGGAATACTGTTAGGTCTTCAGTTTCAATGCCATATGTCAGGACAAGATCCCGAGTATGATTAAAGTGGTGGGTGGGCTCCTTACATTTTGAGAGAAGCCAGTTGAATCTAATAATAGATTAAATGCAGTGTTGAGGCTGTCATTTTCAGCATTTACATGGATGTTAAAATTACCCACTACAGTTATTTTATCTGAACTGAGCACTAAATCAGATAAAAAGTCTGAGAAATCAGACAGAAACTCAGGTGGACGATAGATAATAACAAATAAAACAGGTTTTTGAATTTCCCAATTAGGGTGGGCAAGACTAAGAGTCAGGCTTTAAAAAGAATTAAAACTCTGTCTGGGTCTTTGATTAATTACTAAGCTGGAATTGAAGATTGCTGCTACTCCTCCTCCTCGACCTGTGCTTCGAGCATTCTGACAGTTAGTGTGACTCGGGTGTGTTGATTCATTTAAACTAACATATTCATCCTGCTGTAATCAGGTTTCTGTAAGGCACAATAAATCAATATGTTGATCAATTATTAAATCATTTACTAACAGGGACTTGGAAGAGAGAGACCTAATGTTTAACAATCCACATTTAATTGTTTTATTCCTTGGCGCAGTTGATGAAGCTATATTATTTATTGTTTTTGAATTTTTATGCTTAAATAGTTTTCTGCTGATTTTAAGTTTGTTTTTTGGTGGTCTGGGAGCAGGCACTGTCTCTATGGGGATGGGGTTTTGGGAGGATGGCGGGAGGAGAGAAGCTGAAGAGAGGCGTGTAAGACTGCAACTCTGCTTCCTGGTCTCAACCCTGGGCAGTCAGGTTTTAGGAGGGTTGATAAATTTGGCCAGATTCCTAGAAATGAGAGCTGCTCCATCCAAAGTGGGATGGATGCCGTCTCTCCTAACAGGACCAGATTTTCCCCAGAAACTTTCCCAATTATCAATGAAGCCCACGTCGTTTTTTGGGACACCACTCAGACAGCCAGCGATTCAAGGAGAACATGCGGCTAAACATGTTGCTCCGGGTCTGATTGGGGAGGGGCCCAGAGAAAACTACAGAGTCCGACATTGTTTTTGCAAAGTCACACACCAATTCAATATTAATTTTAGTGACCTCCGATTGGCGTAACCGGGTGTCATTACTGCCAACGTGAATAACGATCTTACCAAATCTACCATTAGCCTTAGCCAGCAGTTACTCCAAAAATGCAATAAACAAAAACATTCTCACTTTGGCAATTTGGCCTTTATTTCTCAGAATTTGCTTAAGTACAATGAACCTACATATGCCCCAAACATAAGCAATGGATGAAGAACACATACTTAACTTGACCTTGTCTGCCAGGGCAATTAAGTTGTATATTATATATAAATATATAACAGACACCATACAACACTGGGCTATCTTTAACTAGTGCAAAATATCAGGGTGGTGAGCCTTCAGGTGCAAATGTGTTATATTGAAAATAAGTCCATAGATATTTTCTTGGTTTGAGTCCAGCATCGCCATGGTCCATCAGTGATTAAACCACATGTGTCAGACTCGAGGCCTGCGGGGAACATCCGGCCCGCCATAGAATTTTATACGGCTTTATATGATTTCATATAGTTATTATTAATGGCCAGCGGGTAAATAGTGCTCCCACCACATATACTACAAATCCCAAAATGCACTGCAACAGCTGCTGCGCAGGCCAAGACCTGTGCACTAACCTGTTTTCAGTGTTGCCAATGACACATTGATCAGTGATCAGCAGATAAAAACATTGGTCAGCACTTTTTACAGTGACATTTAAGCTGCTTGACCCCCAAAAATGGCCAAATGAAAAGTGGAAAACAGGGATTTGGATGGCAGAGGACCTGATCGCTGACATATGGTGCATCTCTTTTCCTGGCCTATGATGTGGGATGTGGGAGAAGATGCAGAGGAGACCTGCACAGGTGAGCTGACAGTGCATCACTGCGTCACACAGCAGGAAACGCTGCGCAGCGAAGTCCTGAAGACAGAACGCGCCATAACCATCCTAACACAGACAGTGAACTTTATAAGAGGCAAAGTCACCGGCAGTTTTTCGGAGAAAATAGCTTCTGAGTTTGGTGACCTGCCTTATCACACAGGTGCAAATAGCTACCTGAGGAAATCTGTCAACTTCATGAAAAGTAAAATAAAACTCTCAGCAGGGCTCCGGGATGAAAGGTGGCTGTGTGAGAACCACCCATACGTCCGTGGAGCTTCAGGGACGGGACCGCGTGATTACGCATGTAATTGCCAAATAAATAAATAAAAAATCAGAGCAGGTCTCCACCGCTGTGTTTGCAGCTGCGCTTTTTGCTGAGAAACTGGGCACATTTTGGATGACTGAGGAACACCCATTAACCTTCTCGTCTAGTTTCGTCTCGTCAACGAAAACTCACAGATGTCTTGTCATGTTTTAGTCATCACAGAGCCATGTTCATCTCGTCATTGAATCGTAATCGTCATGAAAAAAAGGGTCATCAACGAAATCATTTCGTCATCGTTAATGAAAACAACACTGTCCCTGTGTGAATAGTTTGCTTGATTCTGTCTGACATCAGACACATTTGTAACTTCTGTTTTGTGACGTAACCTCTTTAAATTTGTATGTGTCCACTCAGTAATCTCTTAAATTGCTTTCATTGATTTTCATTTAACAGCTCAGATGTTAAACATACATCACAAACCTGGGTTTTCAGTTATTTTAGGTCTCATGTCGCCTACATCTCAGGTGTTATTGAAGCTGTCTGAAAAGAAAAATGACTTTTTTCCCTCCTGGCTCCTTTATGGTCATCCCTGTGTGTTGCCCCTGAAAACTACACCTACTAGACGAACATATGCTTTGCTGTGAATCTATTTGCAGCTATCTATGGACTTTTTAACTAGTCTAAAGAAAGAAAAAACCATTACTAAACCTTGCTAGTACTGGATTGACCCCATTTTGCTTTCAGAGCTGCATCAGTTCTTTGTGACATAGAGTCAACAGGTGACAAGAGGTGCTGCAGTATTTAAACAATGCTCATTTAGTATTAAGCGGTCCAAAGTGTGCCACGAATTATCTCCCACATAATTATACATAATTACACACCAGCAACCTAAACCACGGATACAATGCAGGATGAATCTATGTTTTCATGTTCTTTATGCCTAATTCTGAACCCACCATCCGAATATTGCAGCAGAAACTGAGACTCATCAAAACGTCACTCCAGTCTTTCAGTCTTTAAGTGAGACTGTGTGAACTTAAGCCTCAGTTTCCTGAGTGGCAGTCAGTGTGGTTCTGCCGCTGTAGCCCATCTGCTTCAACGTTTGATGTGTTGTGCATTCAGAGATGGTTATTTGAGTTACTGTTGCCTTCCTATCAACTCAAACCGATAAGTCACTTCTCCTCTGACTTCTGGCATCAACAAGGTATTTTCACTCAGAGAAATGGTGCTCACTTGTTTTCTCTTTTTCAGATGATTCTCTGGTTGTGTGGGAAAATCTCAGTAGCTCAGGCGTTTCTGAAATACTCGTCTGGCACCAACAACCATGCCAAGTTCAGGATCACTTAAATCACCTTTCTTGTCATGATCCTGGGAGGTTTGCCCAGTGTTATGTCTTTTGTCCTGTCTCTCTCCCCTCAGTCCCAACCAGTGGCAGCAGATGACTGCCCCTCCCTGAGCCTGGTTCTGCTGGAGGTTTCTTCCTGTTAAAAGGGAGTTTTTCCTTCCCACCATCGCCAAGTGCTTGCTCATAGGGGGTCGTTTTGACTGTTGGGTTTCCTCTGTGTTATTGTAGGGTCTTTACCCACAATACAAAGCGCCTTGAGGCGACTGTTTGTTGTGATTTGGCGCTATATAAATAAAATTGAATTGAATTGAATTGAATTGTTCTTTTATAAAGGCATTATGTTGTGTTTCTTAGTTTGGTTCTTAGTTCGGATTCCTGAGGTATTTTTGGTTGTGGATTTTTTTTGTGTTTCAGGTTGTGCTGGTGTCTGGTATTTGTGTTTATTGTTCATCCTCTGTCCTTGTGTCTCAGTCCTGGTCTCTGTGTTTAGTTCTTCCTGTTTTATTTTGGCATGTCTTTGTGCTTTAGGTTTAGTTTTGCTTCCTGTGTTTCCCTCGCAGCGGTTTCCTATTTGCCGATTACCTGGTGTGTTTATATTGTCTGTGTTTTCGTCAGTCTTTGTCTTGTTGTTGTCGTTCCTCCTGCTGTGTGCTCTCATGCTTTTGTTCTCAGTTATGCTCATGCCCAAGTCAAGTTATGTTTTCAGTTACATTTGTATCTCTGCTGCTGGTGCCTATTCAGCTTTGTTTATGTATTACGTTCAAGAGATTAAAGCTGAATTTTGAATTTAGCTCTTGCTCAGTGAGTCCTGCTTTGGGGTCCTCTGCCTTGCCTGCCACAGCGCTACATGACATTTCTACCTCATTCTGGTGGTTGCTTTAAACTTCAGCAGGTTGCCTGGACCATGTCCACATGCCTGAATGCATTGAGTTGTTACTGTTTAGTTGTTGAAGACATGCATCTAATGAAGGGGCCATTTAATGTATATGAATATGGACTTATTGGTAGATACCGGCGCTTTCCATGACCCCCTGCTCTGAAGCGCTCATAAAATAAAAATAGCTAAATAATAAAAATAATTTCAAAAGAAATGGTGCTGTACACAAGAAAGCATCTTACATATGTATGAGGGAGTTCTGAAAATGTTTATCCATCCTCAAGGCCTGATGTCAAGGCCACTTCCTCCTTCATCAAAGTGGGTTTTGTGGATATAATAAAACTCTGTAGGGCACCTTTAAAGCATGATCTTAGCCAGACTGTGTTTGAGACAATTTAACAGCCTAAAGAAAACCCGTAAGCTGACATGTCAGGTCACTGTGTCAGCTTACAGTCTACTAGCTGACAGTTCGTCTTCCCCCAAAATTCACCTGACACAAGAAAAACTCAAATTTACCCCTCCAGGCTGCAGCAGGTACAATCTGTGCTGTCAAACACTGCAGTCAGGGATGCTACACCATGTCTGAAATCTGTTTTAAAGCGCTGAAGGATGTAAAACACGGCAGGCTGACACACCAAAGACGAAGAGAATCTGTTTCTGTCTCTCTCAACAGAGATTGCAGCTCCTGCATCTTATAATTGTTCAGAGCGAGCGGCTCCTCGTACCAATTATAGCGCATTAGCAGCAGCCGCCAAAGTCATTTCGCCGCCACTCATCAGGGAGCTCACAACAAAAAGGAAGAAGAAGAAACACCCTCCCTCTCGCTGCCTTCAGTCGCCTGCAGCTTCAAATGAAATGAGGATTTAAGATGGCAGTGATAAAATGAGATTTAAGGATTAGACAGAGAGGTGTGAGTGAACTTTCGGTGACTTGCTTAAAAATGACAAGAGGAAATAACGTTACAGCCAAACTATCTCCCTCTGAAACGAAACAGAAACACTGGTTAAAATAAATGTTGGGGGGAAAAAAAGGACAAAACAATCTTAGAAATGATATTAATCACTCAAATAGCTATATTTTTAACATGCTTTTTAATATTTCACCGGCCATCACTGAATAGTAAAGCAGCAACTATAATGCTGTGTATGTTGAATATTGTTTATTTATAAGTATTTTTAAATAACAGGAGATAAACGCTAAACTTCCATGGACCGTGTAGTCTTTAACTTTAAAGTGCATCATAGCAGCATGACATTTACCATTAAAAAGGTGAGTGACTCACAAGAGACAAACTGAAAGTAGAAAAGTCAAAATTAAAGCAGTGGAGGCTAAACAAATCCAGAATTTTCTCCCTATTATGGGTTAAACAATTCCGATAATTCAGCTCAGATAATGGCTTTGCAGGGCTTAACATTCACCATGTTTGTCTCCAAGTTCAAGATGAGATCAGGGTGATGGCGTCACTATGACTACATCAGTGATCAGATGCCGAAGGGCCAGATTTACTTCAAATTTGGGTCAACATAATTTGATTAAACACTAACGTGTCTTAAATTTGTACCACAGACTATCCACCATGATACGTCCTTAGTCCTCATGTGAGGCTGAACTGAGCTGGTTTGATGCAAAATCATCTATTTCTGTAAGCAGCAATTCTGCATAACAAGTACTTAAAGGCAAAAAAAATAAAAAAAATAAAAATCTCACAGATGGCTTTACTATTCATTTGTTTTAGTACCATTAGGTTGTAATGAACAGTTGTTATTACCAGTCATTAAACAAATTCTGGCAAGCGACACATTAACAGCTCATCTGATAGGCAGTCAAAATGTGTTTTCAGTAAAATATCAGGTTGCAGCTCCTTGACGGCCCACTACGGGCCACAACATTACCAGTTGGTTTCTGAACTACGTGCCTTGAAGCCTCAGTGTAAACAAAATTGTGACGAAGGGTAGCCATGACAAAGTCCAACACCCACAGGAAATGAGTCTGACTTATTGCCGGCAATACGGACCAAGCTCTTGCTGCGGTTGTACAGGGCCTGAATGGCCCACAACAACGGGCCTCTTGTTCCTCTTGAATCCAACGTACGACTAACGGACGGACATTTCTTTCCACAGCCTTACTGGGGAGGCTGAGGAGTGCAATCCCCCGATAGTTGTAGCACACCCACTGA
Organism: Pterophyllum scalare; assembly: GCA_024447675.2. Classification (NCBI taxonomy): domain Eukaryota; kingdom Metazoa; phylum Chordata; class Actinopteri; order Cichliformes; family Cichlidae; genus Pterophyllum; species Pterophyllum scalare. Next base: position 14,692 of record JAMQGT020012390.1, on the reverse strand, counting down.
TCTCACTTCTTAAAGATGGGGACCACCACCCTGGTCTACAGCCCTACAACATCCAGAAGCATCAGCAACTCACTGCGAATCTAGTCCACCCCAGGGGCCCTGCTACCAAGGAGTTCTTTAACCACCTCAGTAACCTCAACCCTCAGTGATGGGTGAGTCACCTTCCTCATCACCCCCCACTCTGCTTCCACTACAGAAGGCATGTCAGTGGGATTAAGGAGGTCCTCAAAGTATTCCTTCCATCGCCTGACACTATTGACCGTGTGAGTAGAGCACCGCTTTCCCCTCCTGAGTCACCTGACAGTTTGCCTGAATCGCTTATAGGCCATCCAAAAGTCTTTTTCAATGGCCTCACCAAACTCCTCCCATACCTGAGTTTTTGCTTCAGCCACCACCCGAGCCGCATTCCACTTGGCCTGCCTGTACCCGTCAGCTGCCTCCAGAGTCCCACAGGCTAACCAAGTCCGATAGGACTCCTTCAGCTTGATGGCTCCCTTCACCTCCAGTGACCACATCTGGTTCGGGACTTACCACCACAACATTCACCAACCAGCTTGCAGCCATAGCTCTGAACAGCAGCCTCAACAATGGCGATGCAGAACACGGTCCATTCAGACTGAATGTCCTCATCCTCCCTCGGAATGCTGTCGAAGTTCTGCCAGAGGTGGGAGTTTAAGATTTCGTGGGCTGGGGCCTATCCAACTCACCACCAGGTGGTGATCAGTTGACAGCTCAGCTCCTCTCTTCACCCAAGTGTCCAGAACATACGGCCGCAGATCTGATGATACGATAACAAAATTGATCATTGACCTGCAACCTAGGGTGTCCTGAAGCCACGTGCACTTATGGACATCCTTATGTTCGAACATGGTGTTCGTTATGGACAAACTGTGGTTTGCACAGAAGTCCAATAACAAAACACCATCCGGGTGCAGGCCGTTCCTCTCCATCACACCCTTCCAGGTCTCACTGTCATTGCCCACGTGAGTGTTGAAGTCTTCCAGTAGGACGATGGAGTCACTGGATGGAGCACCCTCAAGCACCCTGCCCAGTAAATCCAAGAAGGGTGGGTACTCTGAACTGTCATTTGGTGCATAAGCGCAAACAACAGTCGGGACCCATTCCCCGGCCTGAAGGCACATTGTCATGGTCCGGGGTTTGTGGACCCCTTGTGTTTTTTGCTTTGCTTTTAATTTGTCTGTTCTGGGGGCTTTCTTTTGTTGTGGGGTTTTAGGTTGTTTCTAGTTCCTTGTGTTTTCTTGTGTCTAGTCTGCGTCTCTGTTCCCCTGAGTCCCTTCCTGTTTTATTTTGATAGTCTTGTGTTCCCTGTGCTTTGTGTTTAGTTTTACTTCCCTTGTGTCATTAAGTTCATTTGGTTCACCTGTCGTCCCCTGGTGTTTTCACTTGCCCTAATCCCCTTGTGTGTATTTAAGCCCTTAGTTTTCCTCTGTTCCTTGTTCGGGTCCTTGTCTTTTTCATCTATGTTGGTGACCGCTGTGTGTTTTGTTTTCAAGTTTTCAAGGTTTCTAGTTTTCTAGGTTTCTAGGTTTTTGAGTTTGTTTGTGTAGCTGGCCCTTGCCCAGCATCTGGCATTTCATTGCTGTTAAAGTAAAGTGTTATCACATATCCACTCTTATCCTGCGTCCTGCTCTGGGGTCCTCCCTGCCTTGCCAGCACCAGCCGTGACAGTAGGACCCGAACCCAGTATGGACCCCGCGGACTGCGAGTTATTCGGCTTGAAAAGATTGATGTGGGAGCCGCGGCTCGCTTCAAAGGGAGAGCCACAGTACACCAGCACCCGCCTGGCCCTGAGAGGGCCCGGCTGGAGGAATGAGCCTCGGCGATCGCCACCCACATCACCGCCACTAGCCTGCTCTTCCCCCTCTGCCTTCCTGGCATGGATGTGGGATGGGGAGGAGGCCTGCCGCTGCGACACTTCCGGTTCAGACGGGCAGACAGAAGCGCAGCTCGCGGCGGCAAAAACAGCAGCCCTCACCCGCTGCCTCTGCGTGTTCTGCACAGCCCCAGCCTGGAGACATTACACAGGCTGTGCAGACACAGATCAAAACCACCACCAACCCTGTTTGTACATCACCTGGACTATCTGGTGAATGTTATGGCTCCTGCTCAAACTCCTACAACTCCGAATAAGGTAAAGACTGATTCTGTGGACATTAAGGTGAAGCAAGCTGTTCTGGATTATGTGTTTGATTTGGGTGACAGTTGGCTAGCCCATCCCGATGAGGAAAGTAGGAGAGACATTTCCTGCAGTTTAGGTGGACTGGTGTCTAGTTTTCCCTGGCTTTTGGATTCATTGCCTGAATTAGTTAAGGATTTGGTGGCTGGGATCATTCAGTTGGAGGCACCAGTGACTTGCCCTTCACCTGTTTCAGTTTTGCGTGAGGGAGTGGCCGTGGACCGGCGAGCTTCAACTCCTGTTTTGTTTCCGCGGGTGGGGGCAACTAAGGACTGTTCCGGGTCTCAGCCGCACAGGGTGACTGGGGCCCTCTTAAGCAGCCCCAGCCATCAGAGGAGACAGCTGCATGCCCTGCAGAGTGCTCCCCACAATCACCCCAGTCTTGAGCCTCAATCTCATTAGCCTGCTCATCTGCATCCGTGTCTGCACCTCCAGCCACATCAGTGCCACCAGCTACAACATGTCCACAGTCTGAGTCATCGCCCCCTGCTTTAGAGTCTCCGGCCTTGCCCCCTGCTTCAGAGTCTTCTGCCCCAGCTCCTGCTCCCTCAGTCTACCCAGTTCCCTTTACTCCCTTAGCTCCCTCTGGCCCTGCAGCCTCTGCAGCCCCAGCTCCAGCGCCCTCTGCCCTTGCAGCACTTGCAGCTCCTGCTCCCTCAGTCCACTCAGTTCCCTTTGCTCCCTTAGTGCCTTTGGCTTTGCTCCCCTCAGCTACGGTCCCCTTAGTTACCTCCCCAATCTCAGTTCCAGGGCCCCCAGCTCCCTCGGGTCCCCCTGTAGTCCCCTCTGCAGCTCCCTCGGGTCCCCCTGTAGTCCCCTCTGCAGCTCCCTCGGGCCCCCCTGTAGTCCCAGTCCTCTCAGCTCCCCTTTTGGCTTCGCACCCCTCAACTTGTGCTCCCTCAGTCCCTTTGGTCCCTCCAATCCCTTCTGTTCCCTCAGCTTCAGCTTCGGTCGGGGCCCCCTTTTCCTTCAGGCCCCTCAGCTTTAGCTTCAGGCCCTTCTTTTCCCTGTTCCCTCTGTTCCCTCAGCTCTAGCTTTGATCCCCTCTGTTCCCTCAGCCTTAGCTTCGGCTCCCTCGGTCCCCTCTGTGCCAGTCCCCTCAGCCTTAGCTTTGGCTCCCTCGGTCCCCTCTGTGCCAGTCCCCTCAGCGCCAGTCCCCTCAGCCTTAGCTTTGGCTCCCTCGGTCCCCTCTGTGCCAGTCCCCTCAGCGCCAGTCCCCTCAGCCTTAGCTTTGGCTTCCTCGGTCCCCTCTGTGCCAGTCCCCTCAGCCTTAGCTTTGGCTCCCTCAGCTCCCTCCTTAGCTTCGGTCCCCTCCTTAGCTTCGGTCCCCTCCTTAGCTTCGGTTCCCTCAGTCCCCTCTGTCCCCTTAGGCCCCTCAGCTTTGGCTTCTGTCCCCTCAGGCCCCTCAGTTTTGGTTTCGGTTCCCTCGGTCCACTCTGTGCCAGTCCCCTCCTTAGCTTTGGCTTCGGTTCCCTCGGTCCACTCTGTGCCAGTCCCCTCCTTAGCTTCGGTTCCCTCAGCTCCCTCCTTAGCTTCGGTCCCCTCAGCTTCAGCTTTGGCTTCTTTTCCCTCAGGCCCCTCAGCTTTGGCTTCTGTTCCCTCTGTCCCAGTCCCTTCAGCTCCTGCGCCCTCTGTCCCAGTCCCTTCAGCTCCTGCACCCTCTGTAGTCTTGGTTCCCTTCGTCAGCCTCTCCGCAGCCACCATCTACATCCACGCCATCTCCGTCACCTGCACCCAATCAATCCCCTAGACCGCCCCAGCTGTCCAGAGAGACAGCTGTGCAGTCTGCACTGTGGTCTCAGCCTGCACGTCCAGGACCTCACCCTGAGATCCCCGCTCAGTCCGAGCCGTCAGGGGTCCCCGCTAGTCTGAGCCTTCCGAGTGTCCCGTACCTTCCGAGCCAGAGCCTTCCAAGTTTTCCGAGGGTCCCACTCAGTCCGTGCCATCAGGGGGTCCCGTCCTTCGTCGCCGCCGCATGCCACGCAACTCCCTGCTTCGTCTTCTCCTCGTCGTCGCCGCCGCTGGGAGCGCGGTCGGCCCCCTGCTCATCTTTGCCTTTGTCCTTGCCGCCACCGCTGGGAGCGCGGTCGGCCTTCAGCTGTTCTTCGCCTTCGTCCTCGCCGCCACTGCTGGGAGCGCGGTCTGCCTTCAGCTGTTCTCCGTCTTCATCCTCGCCACCGCCGCTGAAGTGCGGTCTGCCCCGTGCTCGTCTTCACCTTAGTCCTCGCCGCCGCCGCTGGGAGCGCGGTCGGTCTTCAGCTGGTCTTCGTCCTCGCCGCCGCCGCTGGGAGCGCGGTCAGCCCCCTGCTCATCTTCACCTTCTTCCTCACCGCCGCCGCTTGGAGCGCGGTCGGTCTTCAGCTGGTCTTCGTCCTCGCTGCCGCCGCTGGGAGCGCGGTCGGCCCCCTGCTCGTCTTCACCTTCGTCCTCGCTGCCGCCGCTGGGAGCACGGTCGGCCTTCAGCTGTTCTCCGTCTTCATCCTCGCCACCGCCACTGGGAGCGCGGTCTGCCCCTGCTCGTCTTCACCTTCGTCCTCGCTGCCACCGCTGGGAGCACGGTCGGTCTTCAGCTGGTCTTCATCCTCACCGCCGCCGCTGGGAGCACGGTCGGCCTCCCGCCATCTTCGCCTTCATCCTTGCCGCCACCGCTGCGAGCGCAGTCGGCCCCCTGCTCGTCTTTGCCTTCGTCCTCGCCACTGTGAGCGCAGTCGGCCCCCTGCTCGTCTTCGCCTTCGTCCTCGTCCTGGCCGCCGCCGCTGGGAGCGCGGTCGGCCCCCCGCTCATGTTCGTCCTCGCCGCCGCCGCTGGGAGCGCGGTCGGCCTCCCGCCGTCTTCGCCTTCATCCTTGCTGCTGGGAGCGCAGTCGGCCCCCCACTTCGTCTTCTCCTCGTCACCGCCACCACTGGGAGTGCAGTCGGCCCCCAGTTCATCTCTGTCCTCGCCGCTGCCACTGGGAGCGTGGTCGGCCTCCTGAACTGTTTTGTGTTTTTGTTTTGCTTGGCCGCCTATGGTTTTTCATTGTGGACTGTTTCCAGCTTTGTGCTGCCGCTTTTTGTTTCCTTTGGGTTTGTTTTGGGGGCTGTCTTGTTTTTGTTTTTTTTTGCTTTTTTTAGCCACCTCTCACCAAGGGCAACTCCAGACTGGAACAGAGTCCAGCCCCTCTCCAGGAGACTGGTTCCAGACCCCAGGCCATGCCTTGAGGTGAGCCCAACTATATCTAGCCGGTATCTCTCAACCTCACGCACAAGCTCAGGCTCCTTCCCCACCAGAGAGGTGGCATTCCATGTCCTAATAGCCAGTCTCGATAGCCGGGGATGGGTCGCACCTGACCCCTTTGACGCCTCCTCCGAGTGGTGGGCCTACAGGAGGGCAGGCCAATGTCTTCTCTTCAAGCTGATTCCGGCAAGGCACCATGGGCTAATACCTGCCCACCATACGTTTTCCCTCAAGCTCCCTCCCCAGGCCTGGCTCCAGGGTGGGATCCCGGTAACCCTATCCCAGGCAGGGTTAACAATTCTCTTGATGACTCTTCCATAGGGGTCTTTCGAATTGCTCTTTGTCTGGCCCCTTACACAGAACCAATTTGGGACCCTACATGGGAGACCCTACCAGAGGGACAAGCCCCAGACAACATAGCACCTGGGATCATTGGGACACACAAACCCCTCCCCCGTGATAAGGTGGCGATTCACGGAGGAGTAATTTTAATATAAATATAAGCTTTTTTTTAATTCTAATATAAATGTTCTAGAAGTCACCAACAGCACCACCAAATCCAGTTCAGTGGTTAGAATTAATGGAGATTAGAGGCCAAACCATTTTTTTGAACCAGGCTGTAAATATGACTTTTAATATACTACATCCTGAAACCTCTGAAAATATACAAAACTCTAAATAGCCAGAACTAAAAACAAACTAAAAAGAAATACAAAGATGAAAAATCTAAACTATACACAAACTGTGAGGACCAGCTGAAGATATTTAACAATAACAGGACTTCAAAAAACATCACACCTTTTAACCAGGACAAACTCATGGTCAGAACTATTTCACAAGTTTCAGAAGTTGGCAAATCCATCATTTTAGTATTTTTCCTGAGCTCCTGAGCTCTGCTTCATTAAACATAGCATTTCCTCTGAGTTCACACTTTATCTATTTTTTTTTTCCTTTTTACATTATCAGTACTGTGTCGGGATCAACTAAATTTGGACTATTCATTGAACATGTAGTTTAATAAATAGTCTCTTTGAGTTGGTTCACAGTAATTCTGTCCATTTATTATAAGTGTTTCCTTAAACCTCCACACAGTACGTAATGTATGCAACTATTAGCAAACAACACAGTGTGTATCATGTCTTGAGTCACTTCTCATTTCTTTATGTTTTGCTTCCAAGGAGCCATCCTTATCATTTCAAAAAGGGTCTTGAGTAATAACTCCAGGCTTTTTGAAAGTCTTTATATTGGCTGCTTTTTCACTTATTTTTAGTCCAGCGCCTTCCCCATTCCATTTCAGAGATTTTGTTTGTCAAGCCACTTAACAATGTTCTTACACATTAAAAGACATTTTATTGGGGCACCGGGGTGGCTCAGAGGTTGAGCAAGTGACCACATACCGTGTAGCGGTGTGGGTGGCGCAGGTTTCAGTCCCGGCCTGTTGCTCTTTCCTACATGTCTCCCCCTGTAACTCTCCTCCCGATTTCCTGTCTCTCTCCACTGGAAGTATTGTGCCGTGAAGCCGTGAAAGGCCAAAAAAAATAATAATAATAAAAAGACATTTTATCATTTGTTCACCTTTCTTTAGTTGAATCTAATAGAAATGCCAAAAATATGACAGTTTGACAGATGATTCCCGAAGAGCTGTTAGTAAGATAAAATGCACACCATGCTGAAATAGGCATGGTGTGCATTTTTTTGCATTGTGTACTTCGAAATGTGGATAAGTGGCAGGCCTAAAAAAACTATCTACAGAGGATGGACAGAGGACCTGAGAGATGCATGTGGTCTTTCAGTTGATCCATCTACTGTTTGCTGAAGCCTCAGAGAAATGGTCTCAGTGGAAGCGTGGCTGCCATTCTTAAAGAAAGGAAACAGGAAGAACAGGCTGAGAAATGCCAAGTTACACAAGAACTGGACTGAAAATCAAAAGCAACAGGTCTTATTGAGTGATGAATCTGAATTTTAAAATTTTGGTTCAAATCATCATCAGTTTGTACAGAAGAGGTCAGGAGAGTCCTTCTGGAGAACTATTCCTGAAAACTGCTTAAATAAATTATAAGAATGCTGCCTCATAGAGTTCAGAATAAAAGTGGTCATACCAAATACGGACTTTCAAGGTCATTAGAATTGTATAAACTGTGTGTGCTGTATTTCCATGTATGTTTGCACTTGTTTCAATAGATTGCTGCACCTATTTCCAATTTTCATAGCAAAATATAAAGAAATTAGTTTGAATTGTTTAATTTCTGCATGAGCTTTCTAACATAATTTATGATCAATTAACATACCCAGGAAAATGATTTTCACAGACGCTCTATTTTGAGGTAACTGATGTTTGAGAGTCGTGTTTTCTGAACTGACGATGTACGAGGTGTCCATAGGACAAAAGTACAATGAGAACAAATGCACTCACACACTCACACTTGTGGTAGTTGTTTCCTGTCTAACCGCAGTAACGTTCACTGCCACCTCAGACAGCCACACATGAAAGAGCAGACGCTTATCATCAGCAGCCAAACACAACTGACACTCTGCTGCTGCAACTGAAGCTGCCTTAACGCAGGTACACAACCCGACCAAGTACCACAATCAACCAAAACAGCCGTCACATGTGACTTTAAAGGTGTCTGTGGTCACTTACAGTCACAGATCTGCTTTAATCGAGGGACCGGTGGATATGGTTGTTACCTAACTAAAACATTTTATAGTAACACTGTGAGGCTAGAATACAGAGTTTGAGCAATTCATTCAAAAATCAGCAAATTGTTCAGTTATACTGGATCAACTGAAAGGGCATATTTGGTGTTAATGTCAGTATTTGGTGCTGCAGGAAGTTGTATGTGGGACTGAGTTAAAAATCACTCAGACATAACCCTCTTCCTGTTGATCTAAGAGCTATTTATCATGTCACTCTCATGTCTGAAAAATCTCCTGTTCACATTTTCATAAAAGTCATGATGACAATCTTCACAGGTCCTGTACCTGCCAAAACCTCCACATTCACCTTCTTCAGCTCAAACAGGGGTGCACATGATTGCCATAGGCTCGTGTAGGACATCATTTAGAAGTAGCGGGTTTGTACTGAGTATTGAGGATAGAAAAAATTGAACCCTAAAATGTCCTGATGAGTGTGAGTAGATGCATTAAAGTTAGAAAGTGCTTAAAGGCATAGAATACAGTGCTGTATAAATGTGTATGCAAATGGGTGAGTGCAGCTTGCAGTAAAAAGTGCTTTGAGTGTCCACCTACACTACAATGGCCAACAACATGTCAGCTTTATGTTTTTAGCCTTTACAGTGACAGTACAGAGAGGGACATGGTCTAGGGCGGGCTCAAACCCATGCCACTGCAGCTTTTCAGGTGCTCAACGCAGTGAACTATAGCAGGAACTTTAGTGGTACTTATGAAAGTCCTTTTAATTATAATGGGTGCCATAACTTACAAGACAAACATCATGCTGTATTCTATAAGGCTTGAAACCAGCAACTCCAAAGTCAAGCAAAGTCCAAAAACAGGAAAGTGTTCACTAAAATCATAATGTAAGACATAATGTTTTCTAGAATATCCTATGATATAGACCTTTGTCAGCCCCAGGAGTAACCCCCTTATAGCAATTTGAAAAAAAATGTAGGCTTGAGGTGATTATATAATAAGACTGCATTTATTAGTAGTTTATATTTATTGGTTAAATGGTCTAAAAATGTGTGATGAAGAGATGAAAACGTTTAAAACAGGTCAATTTTTAAAGAAGAACTGATGGAAAAAAAAAAACCTACAGAGCATCTTCTCAGCACACAAACACACACACACACACCTCCTCACATGCTTATTAAATATATTAAATAGTTGGTTTGAGCCTCTTGGTGCTCCAGTTGGGTTTCATACTGAGAAAGAAACATGCTGCTCAGCCTTCTGTGCCCCTCTCCAACCACACAAATGCACGCACACACACATACGCCGACCCTTTCCCACCCTCAAGGCCCCCATATGGACCCGATGGATAAGCTGATTGAAAGCTGTTCAGACATGAGCAGAGAGCCCCACACATGACAAACACAAGACATGTGCAGGGTGTGGAGCCTATGCGGCTTCAGTGAGTAATTTAGATGCATGTTAGCAAATATAAGACTGTCAATTTAAATATTGTCCTGACTTTGAATAAATACATTTTGTATGTTAATTCTATATATTTTAATAATCGATTTGACAATGTAGGAGTCACCAAATCTTTGCATGAGGATATCCTCAGTTCAAATGCTAGTGGAACCACACAAGAGAAAATTCATGCTAATGAGACAACATTGGATGGTGTGTTGTGGTTGGATCTCACCAGGTGTAATGCAGTCTGTACACTGTTGTTAGATAAAAATCCTTCCACCCTTTGAAACAGAATTGCCACATGGCCCAAGTGTCACTAGAGTCACAGCAGGTTAAAAAGGTAGGCCTGTCCTAAAAGCAGACTCTGATCTATACTCCTTTTTGAATCAACATCATGTTATGTGACTGAAAGCATAAACTCATCAGTGTTTGCTGAGGTCACATATCAAAGGAGCTGAGAGATGCTTTCCTAAAGAGTTCTGTGCAAGCAAACCTCTTTTTGGAACCAGAGGAGTTGGCCCCTGCTGCAGAAAAACTACATGCTTCAGGCAAGCTATGCCAATGTTTCTTATACATTTATGATCAGATTATACTTTATAGTTGTAATGCTGGCACAACATTCGCACGCTAATCTGCAATAACACAAGAATATTTAATCAACAGTCTGTAAGTTCTTGCATAAGTTAAATGAAATGGCTCCTAAAACAGATTGATGGTTCATTTGAGTTCAGGCAGGGAGGACGCCCTTTGTAACAGCCCATAGAGGTTCCACAGTGTCATGGTCTTCACATCCGCTTTGCTGCAGATGGCACAGTTAGAAAAAGTGCAACATTCATGGGTCTCCTGTTGCTTGTTAACATATGAGCATAATATAAAATAAAGGCATAAATTAAATGATGATCTTTCAGTAATGTCTTTTTTCAAGAATGGTCAGATGTGTTGCTCTGAACTGTGGGACAGCATTATCTCCTTTTTCTGCATAAAGGGTTAGGTCCAGTGGCTCCCGCCCTAATGGTGGTAATAAAAGATACTTGAAGTCCTTTTCCTTAATATTTAGAAAATGTGACCACATCGAGCTGCCATGCAGATACTCTAAGTCATTCCACTCAGTAAAGAAATTTCTGATGCAAAAATTACTCCAGTTTTTTAAGTGCATCTCTTCATGGCTATGTAGAGTTTGCTGTCTTCGATCTAACCTTCTGGCTGCTTCTGTGTACAGTGCTGTCATGTTTCTGTCATTCACCAATTGCAGTGATCATTTTCTATCTCTTTTTAGTACTTAATGTGGGGATATAGTTCCAAAAGAGTTTTTTGTTTTAGTTTGTGCTCTTTCAAAGATAGCACGATGACGGACTGTGTGGAGACTGTCCACGCGTGGCACAGTGCCTGCATGTCTGCAGGCAGCAATCCATGAATGGGCTTTCTGTGCAAAACATGAATCAAAACTGAGGTATGATTGTTGGATAACAGTCAAATCACTGAATGCTTTGCCAAAAATTAAAATAGGTATATACATTTAATGTTCAAAAATCTAAAGACTTATTCAGTTCGGACTTGGTGATGGGCATGAATAGCACTCTCACGCTTCTGTGGAATACTTTATTACCTTTAGATTATATATTTATATACTTGTAGTTTAAATGTTGGTTAGCAATGTTGCCTCACAGCTAGAAGATCTGGGTTCGGATCCACCTTGGCCCGGGCCTCTCTGTGTGGAGTTTGCATGTTCTCCCTGCGTTTGTATAGGTTTTATCCGGGTATTCCAGTTTCCTCCCACAGTCCAAAGACATGCAGTTAGTGGGGTTAGGTTAATTGGTGATTCTAAATTGCCCATAGGTGTGAATGGTTGCCTGTCTCCCAGTGTTAGCCCTGCAATATGCTGGCGACCTTTACAGGGTCAATGGTAAATGGACTAGTTCTTATATAGCACTTTTCTACTCTATCTGAGCACTCAAAGTGCTTATACAACACATTTGCATTCACCCATTCACACTTATTCATACAAGCACTTCCATGTGTAACTAAGCTAAGTGCTTTTATTGTCTAACATTCACACACATTCATAATCCAGTGCTTGCGTTGGAGAGCAACTTGGGGTTCAGTATCTTGCTCAAGGATACTTTGACATGCAGCTCGGAGTAGCCAGGGATCAAACCACCAACCATCCGATTAGTAGGTGACCTGCTCTACCTCCTGAGCTGCAGCTGCCCCAAGGGTGTACTCTGCCTCTCGCCCTATGACAGCTGGGATAGGCTCCAGCCCCCCTGTGACCCTGAACAGGACAAGCGGAAGAGAATGGATGGATGGATGGATGGATGGGTGGATGTTTGACTCCAAGTGGTGGCCTCCAGGGTTGAAAAATGAAGGCCACAGTGCCAAAAAATGCAGTTCTTCTAAAGGCCATTTGAGACTGGTGCAAAACCTAGGTCAATCTCCATTGACTCCTATGTTAAAATGTCCAATTCAACAGCATTAAAAAATGTATTTATAGTCTAGAAAAAAAACACATCTTGAAAATTTTTAAATGGAATTACCTGATGAATAATATGCCGAATTAGTGTTTTATTAGTGGGTTACTTATCACTACTTAATTAGCAGGTATGTGTATCATCTTATGCAGACCGATTACTAAACAAGCTTGTCAGTGTTAGTTGATAACATAACTCTCAACCCTGGCTCCAGTAAAGCAGCATGGCCACAGGCAAAATGTTAAAGTTGAGGTTAGCAAAAACTAATGAGTGACATACAGTACTGTAACAGTGGTACAGCCTTTACAGGCTGACTCAGAGTCATGAAATTACTATTATCAAAAAAAAAAAAAAAGAATACTCAGTTAAGTAATCAATACTAATGGTGACTATCAGATTAGATACTCATTCGGAAACAGTATTGATACCAACAGTCTTCACCTCCTCCAGCTGACACACAACTGCACACAGCACAGCTGCAGACAGGCAGGTACACAGTCCCCACCTCCTCACCTGCAGCTGAAGTAGCTGATGTTCATAACACTGGACAACACTTCCAGAGGAATTTTGAGGGTAAAGCTCCTGTTTCAACAAAACCAAAATATTAAACAGGCTGATGCATGCTAACATCAGCTGTGTGACTATCAGCAGTTACCTCATGGCCACATTAGCCACATATTAAGTAATCATTAAGGTAGTGGCTATGGCCTAGTAATAAAATTATAATCTTAATGTGAGAGCAGTGCAGCAAATGGCATCAGTCCTGCCTGTCCGTAATATTAACAGACAGTGTTAAGTTAACAGGATAACATAATTTTTTGTGTCTAAAAAGTGTTATATTTCTCTGATTGAAGCTGAGAAAGTCTAACAGCAACCAGACAGAAACTGTGGCAGCTTAACCTTACCCACTATATGATCAACAATGAAAATATGGTACCAAATCGATAGAAGCGCAACACCTCAGACACCCGATGGTCTAAAAATATTATTTTTTATTTGCATTACCTAAATAAAATATTTGTCATAAATACACCTTACAATTATGTTACTGTATTTTTTGCACTGTGTCAGATAAATTAAAAATAGTGCTGTCATTGACGTTAGTGTGTGCATTTTTATAGCATATCTCTTAATATTTTATGTCATTTTTCTGCCCCACATCAAGTATTGAGCATTTTCCTCTGTATCAGTATTGAGTTTGAAATTCTAGAATGGTGAAAGCCCCAGTCTGTATGCCTGTTGGGTTCTCTGCAGGTGCTCTGGCTTCCTCCCACAGTTCAAAGACTCTAAACTGGCAGTAAGTGTGAATGTGAGCATTAATAATTGCCTGTCTCCTGTGTTAGCTCTGAATTATACTAGTGATGTGTCCAGCTCCACAGGTGGGATCGGCTCCATCCCCCCAACAACCAACTGGATAGGCAGTTAAGTACTGACTGAATGGATTGATGGCTATGTCTTTCGAGTCTAAGAACATACTGAAGGTTCACAATGTGTGATGAAGCAAGGAAAGTTTATACAGCACACTGTATAATGCATTTCAAACATTTAGCAGTTTTTTAAGAAAAAAAAAAGATTTGAAAAATGAGGAGCCTGTTCTCAAGCAGAGTTTTGTCTAGCAAAGCCCCTGCAGCTGACAAATTAAGCGAAAAGGGAGGCCTGACCCAGAATTAATATGGTGTTCCCAACAATGTGAAATATTTAAAGAAATGCAACTGCATAAAACAACTCAGACAGCTGGTAAAGACATGAAAACTTTTGAAGATACTGAAGGATTTCAATTTGGAAATGCTAGCCTAAATTAGAATACCAATTATTATTCAGCCCTGCTCAGATAACAGTGAAAATGTCATTTTTGCAGCATAATTCGCCTCCCACCAGAGCTTTTTCCATGTTGTAAATAGCGTTGTTGCAGGATTGTTTATTTCCGCCCACACATTCTTCACTTGTGAGATCAAGAGGAGGCAGTGAGGGTTAAATGAATAAATTAGACCTCAGCTGCATTCTTTGGAAATGTGTGGAAAAGTGTGGTTTTATGTGATGGGTGGGGTTAGTTAGTCAACAAATTTAATTGAATATGCAGAAAGACATGACTGAACAATAACGCAAGGACACCGAATGGAACTTGGAACATGCATTTTTCATTTAGCTGCATCTTTAAAAGCAGGTCTGTTTCAAGAACTCCAGAAAACAGTGGGCTTAATATGTAAATAGATCTGCCTTTCAGACATTCTGACAAGCTGACACGCTAAAGCTACTAGGTTTTTGACAAGATGCGTCTGAGTGTGTGTGTGTGTGTGTGTGTGTGTGTGTGTGTGTGTTGGGAGGCCTCGGGGGTAAACAGCTCTGTGACAGTGCAGTGTGTGCTATCTGCACTAGCTGTTCCGTTGTGTAGATAGATGAGATGCTGAGGGACTGAAGATACTCCAGCTGCATACATGCCCGTGTGAGATTCCATCTCTCTTTGTTCTCCTATGTGTTTATACCCTCCAAATTTGCAATAAACCCATCGATGTTTGTCAGCATGTGCAGAGTGGTTTTTCATATTGTTCTGCTGTGAATCTCAAAAAGTCAGCTCTATGTTTACAAGATAACTATGAGGAAACAAAAGTTTTGTCTTTTTGGATGTGACTAATTTCAGTTTGTTGAGGATCCATCTTAGGATGAAGAGTGGTTTCTATTATCCAAGATTTCTGTGAGATAAAATTAATGACAG